>CM067365.1:2620932-2848432 GCA_034401795.1 Chaetoderma sp. LZ-2023a
CTAGCAACTAAAGGCTAGTTTAGGGAATTAGCAGAAGGACCACATAAATAAAGCGGCAACTACCAATACAGTAACTTTAACTTACATAAGATGACGGTGTCTGAATTCTTAGGAAGTCATCCACACCATCTTCACATAAACCAGCGTGCATCACAATTGCATACAGTTTCACTAGGGTAACCCGCACCACACACTTAGCATATGTTTGAATAAGAGAGTGGCCCTCTTTGCCAGCTCTCTTCCTCCGCTTTGGCGTTGAAGGCATTTTACTGTGATGGAGGCCCACGCGAGGCACTTTCCTCTCGCAACAATAATGTTTTGTTAGGGGTATAGCGGTTTATATTAAACCACCGAAGTGACCACACTTGGTCTCTCCCTTGCAGGTGTAGTGCCGTCCGGAGCCTGCATACGTGGTCCGGGTTCCTGATCTCCCGCAGCTGTTGTACTTCCGGTTATTTGAGCGAGAGAGTCACTTTCCTGTTGGCTCTGCTCATGTTCGGTTCTTATACCTAGCGACCAGCGCCGATCCCTAGCTATCGTGCCGGTAAGTCAGCATCTAATATTATAATACAGGCTAAAGCACTGTCTTGGTGTCAGGGGTAATTCTGGTGCCTATATTTAAATTATTTTTCAAAATTTCAACAATTTTGCTGCAAAAATAGACTTTTAAGGTAAATTCTCGAAACACGTGGGTAACTCCATTAGTACACGTGTCACGTGTGCTTCAATTATTAGACGTCATAGAAGAAAAATTATCGAGAAATAACTATTTAAAACTAAAATGTTTCCACAAACACGTGGAAGCTAGCATTTGCGCAAATTATAAGGTAATATATTGTTCATTTCTTACACACGTGTCATTGCTGTATTTATAAATATGCTTAATGTTAAAATAATTACCAGTTTTCTAACCACGTTAACCGTTCTATTTTCGTGGTAGAAAATGTAATATCCAGTAAAATTGATGAAGCAAATGTTTCCTGTTGAAAATGGAAATTTGCAACACTTTTGCTATTTGTTTCTTCAATATCTAACTTGCTAACCGTATATATTCGTGATATTGACATTTTTTTTTAAGAACTTCCTATGCAAATTTTCTATTTAGAAAGTAAATGTGCAGCTCGTATACTGTAGGTTTCTTCAATATATCGTCAGAATTGTTAGAATAATATAGATTTTCTTGTATCTTATCGAGTTAAATTTAAAGGTTTAACTATTATATTTCCAATGTAACATGTATTTGTCACGAAAATTTGACACTTCATGCACCAATGAGTAAAATTGTTCATTTTTGCACATTGGAAGCTAGTGACCAGTCAATGATATATCCATTTCAAATTCACCAAATCATGAAATGTTTCCTATTTTTTTGTCATCATTCAAACTTATTGTAGGACAACCTATATTCCATAGTAACATTTCATAAAATATTCTTGTTTGTGTAATATTTTAATTGCAGATATGTTTTGGTGTAACTTTCTTGCATTAAGCTTTCTGGCATAATTTGACATAATTGTCAAATTACCTGCTTTGTAATTGTTAATGCGTATAGCTACACCAATCCATCAACATTAGTACATAATCTGGTTCAGTTTGATAAATTCGTGACATCTGAGATGTGAGAAGGTGACTGTTTTCCACATACTCATGTATTTTCAGTCGTTTCATATATTTTGAATGAAATCGATTGAATATTCATTGTCCACCCCTCACGTCCTAATGCTTAGCATTGCTTCTTTCTTCCAATACCATCACAACTGCTTCATTGATTTAAATGGGAGAAGAGGTGGAATTATCGGTGTCCATGCTCGTGCTCTTTCAGCTTAAGTGGGCATCATGAAGATAAGCGAGTGGTTTGAGGACATGCGCTGTCAACGTCGGCTGATGTAGGTGATTGAACAAGACCAGTTTTCTTTGGTGGAGTTTGCAGACCTAATTGACGACATGACCCGTGACGCCCATCCTCTTGCCCCAGATGATGTTTGTGAAAGCATTGCGATTGAGAGTTTTCTGCGGGGTGTTGCTAATATGAGAGCAGCACTTGTCGCTATGGATCAGGAACCATTGACTCTACTGGTGGCTCTAGATTTGGTAGAATCATCTGTGTGTCGGCAACGTACGGAATCTGAGCACAAATCAGAGACACAACCTTCCAGATCATTCCATGAGCATGAGCTTTGCACTCCCGTTGTGATACCTTCATCAACACCGACTACTGTTACGCCACTTGGCATGAGTCACATTATGTCAGCCGTATCAAATACTGACCCACTTCACGCCTTGCCCCTGATGCATCAACCACATACCCTATCAGTGTTCCCTTCCCAACCTATAGCCTTTGTGTCCATGAGGGAGGAAGCGGCTGATAATGAACTTATATCCATGCCGATGCATTTCATGCAATAGTTTGGTCCATGCGATGTGGGCATGATCATGTCACCGACACATATGTCAGTGAAAGAGTGGCCTCCTGCTATAGACTCTGTGCAACACCCTAATGAAAGTAAGTCAGAAATGGTCATGAGCGAGCTGCAAACACTTGGGTTGACCTCAGAAGTAGCGCAATCGGCGTCCGTGGAAGAAGAGACGCCTGATGCTGTTTCAACTCTTGCATCCTCAGAACTACCAGTCAAGTCAGACTTGTCGGATGGCGGTTTATATTAAACCACCGAAGTGACCACGCTTGGACTCTCCCTTGCAGGTGTGGTGCCGTCCGGAGCCTGCATATGTGGTCCGGATTCCTGATGTCCCGGGGCTGTTGTACTTCCGGTTAGCAGAGCGAGAGAGTCACTTTCCTGTTGGCTCTGCTCATGTTCGGTTCTTATACCTAGCGACCATCGCCAATCCCGAACCATCGTGCCGGTAAGTCAGCATCTAATATTATAATACAAGCTAAAGCACTGTATTGGTGTCAGGAGTAATTCGTGTGCCTATATTTAAATTATTTTTTAAAATTTCAACAATTTTGCTGCAAAAATAGATTTTTTAGGTAAATTCTCGAAACACGTGGGCAACTCCATTATTACACATGTCGCGTGTGCTTCAATTATTAGACGTCATAGAAGACAAATTATCGAGAAATTTTGCTGCAAAATAACTATTTAAAACTAAAATGTTTCCACAAACACGTGGAAGCTAGCATTTGCGCAAATTATACGGTAATATATTGTTAATTTCTTGTGTCATTGCTGTATTTATAAATATGCTTAATGTTAAAATAATTACCAGTTTTCTAACCACGTTAACCGTTCTATTTTCGTGGTAGAAAATGTAATATCCAGTAAAATTGATGAAGCAAATGTTTCCTGTTGAAAATGGAAATTTGCAACACTTTTGCTATTTGTTTCTTCAATATCTAACTTGCTAACCGTTTATATTCGTGACATTGAAAAATATTTTTTAAGAACTTTCCATGCAAATTTTCTATTTAGAAAGTAAATTTGCAACTCGTATACTGTAGGTTTCTTCAATATATCGTCAGAATTGTTAGAATGATATACATTTTCTTGTATCTTATCGAGTTAAATTTAAAAGTTTAACTATTATATTTCCAATGTAACATGTATTTGTCACGAAAATTTGACACTTCATGCACCAATGAGTAAAATCGTTCATTTTTGCACATTGGAAGCTAGTGACCAGTCAATGATATATCCATTTCAAATTCAGCAAACCATGAAATATTTCCTATTTTTTTGTCATCATTCAAACTTATTGTAGGACAACCTATATTCCATAGTAACATTTCATAAAATATTCTTGTTTGTGTAATATTTTAATTGCAGATATGTTTTGGTGTAGCTTTCTTGCATTAAGCTTTCTGGCATAATTTGACATAATTGTCAAATTACCTGCTTTGTAATTGTTAATGCGTATAGCTACACCAACCCATCAACATTAGTACATAATCTGGTTCAGTTTGATAAATTCGTGACATCTGAGATGTGAGAAGGTGACTGTTTTCCACATACTCATGTATTTTCAGTCGTTTCATATATTTTGAATGAAATCGATTGACTATTCATTGTCCACCCCTCACGTCCTAATGCTTAGCATTGCTTCTTTCTTCCAATACCATCACAACTGCTTCATTGATTTAATGGGGAGAAGTGGTGGAATTATCGGTGTCCATGCTCGTGCTCTTTCAGCTTAAGTGGGCATCATGAAGATAAGCGAGTGGTTTGAGGACATGCGCTGTCAACGTCGGCTGATGTAGGTGATTCAACAAGACCAGTTTTCTTTGGTGGAGTGATGCAGACCTAATTGACGACATGACCCGTGACGCCTATCCTCTTGCCCCAGATGATGTTCGTGAAAGCATTGCTACTGAGAGTTTTCTGCTAGGTGTTGCTAATAAGAGAGCAGCACTTATCGCTATGGATCAGGAACCATTGACTCTACTGGTGGCTCTAGATTTGATAGAATCATCTGTGTGTCGGCAACGCACGGTATCTGAGCACACATCAGGGACACAACCTTCCAGATCATTCCATGAGCATGAACTTTGCACTCCCGTTGTGAAGCCTTCATCAACACCGACTACTGATATGCCACTTGGCATGAGTCACAGCCGTATCAAATACTGACCCACGTCATGCCTTGCCCATGATGCATCAACCACAGACCCTATCAGTGTTCCCTTCCCAACCTATAGCCTTTGTGTCTGTGAGTGAGGAAGCGGCTGATAATGAATTTATATCCATGCCGATGCATTTCATGCAACAGTTTGAGCCATGCGATGTGGGTATGATCATGTCACCGACACATATGTCAGTGAAAGAGTGGCCTCCTGATATAGGCTCTGTGCAACACCCTAATGAAAGTAAGTCAGACATGGTCATGAGCGAGCTACAAACACTTGGGTTGATCTCAGAAGTAGCGCAATCGGCGTCCGTGGAAGAAGATCTGCCTGATGCTTTTCCACTCTTGCATCCCCAGAACTACCAG
This sequence comes from Chaetoderma sp. LZ-2023a, assembly GCA_034401795.1. NCBI lineage: Eukaryota > Metazoa > Mollusca > Caudofoveata > Chaetodermatida > Chaetodermatidae > Chaetoderma > Chaetoderma sp. LZ-2023a. Next base: position 2,625,880 of record CM067365.1, read on the forward strand.
TCAAGTCAGACTTGTCGGTTGAGCTGATGTGTGAAAACGTTGTCCGATTTCAGCAGCCTCTTTTGCGTATGAGTTTTCAATATGTGGCTTCCAGCATGACTGGTCTGAATTTATGCATATCTGTGAAAGAAGAGCCACCTGAAATATGTTCAGAAGACCAATACACTTTCCTGGCTTCATCTAAATACGATTCTAGTTACTTGCAGGGCATTTTGCATGGTGAGGGCTTGACTCATTTAAATATGTCGGCGTCAAAGATGAAATCTCATCATAGATTTATGAAACTTTGGTATCTGATCCTGGTGAATGTTACTAGTGATTGTGTATGATGTTGTGCTCTAAGTTTCTCAGCTCCTCTGCCCCTTGGATGCCACTCTTCTGATTCAACATATTCGCTTGATGGAAACAGTTCTCTGTAAATACTTGTATCATATCCCCATGCCTTGAACTCTGAGATGTATCCCATGAGGCTTGAATAAACTGGTCCTTGGAGATTCATTTATACGCCTTCCTTGTAGTGTCGCCTAGCTCATTTGCGCTAGTCGCTGTTTTCAGTAATGTGTAGAACTGATTCCTTCTCATAAATGCATTCGCCTCCTGTGGCTCGGTCACGTAGGCCCTTGAAGATGGTGCATACATGTTCCTTTATTGAATTCTAGTTGCATAGCTTATGAAGTATCTTCTCATCTCATTCCTACTTAGTATCTGGGACTGAGAATTAATATCCTCTGTGGCAAGATTAGACTGGCTCGTTGATAGTAATTCGCATGGTCGTGTTCAAGTTACAATCATCGTTGAGATCTTAGTGGATATATTCACATGTGTCTTTATTGATTAATTCAATCGATTCTCATCTGGTACAAACTCTCACCATTACTCTTTGATTGATATATCTGTCTGTTATTGGTCGTTTGACACTTTCCCTGGGACTATTCCTGTACATAGCAACTTAAGATATATAAAACAACAACAACAACAACAACAACAACAACAACAACAACAACAACAACAACAAATTTTTCAGGGTATTTGAATTGATACAGTCTATGTACATTATAAAGTCTATGTACATTATATACATTGGCATGCGTGCGTGCAGGCAGGCATGCTTGCGGGGTGGGGTGGATGGGTGTGTGCGTGCAGGCAGGCATCCTTGCGGGTCGGAGGGTGTGGATGCATGTGTGCAGGCAGGCATCCTTGCGGGTGGGTGGGTGTGGATGGGTGTGCGCAGGCAGGCAGGCATCCTTGCTGGTGGGCGAGTGTGGATGCGTGTGTGCAGGCAGGCATCCTTACGGGTGGGCGGGTGTGGATGCGTGTGTGCGTGCAGGCAGACATCCTTGCGGGTGGGCGGGTGTGGATGCGTGTGTGCGTGCAGGCAGACATCCTTGCGGGTGGGCGGGTGTGGATGCGTGTGTGCGTGCAGGCAGACATCCTTGCGGGTGGGCGGGTGTGGATGCGTGTGTGCAGACAGGCATCCTTGCGGGTGGGCGGATGTGGATGCGTGTGTTCAGGCAGGCAGGCATGCTTGCTGGTGGGCGGGTGTGGATGGGTGTAGGCCCATGCCAAGAGCTTTTATACCCTGGTCTGAGTTAATCCCTATTGTGTCAACTTAACCCGTTAACGGTCAAATGAGCCAAAATGGCCTCTGCGGTGATCTTGAGGTATGTCCACTTGCAGGCCAAGAGACTATTTTTGGAAATTTGCCAATGGAATGACTTGCTTGGCAGCCTGGCCAGTCATTCCACTGGTAAATTAAAAAAAAAATAGTCTTCTCTTTGCCTGAAAATGTATACTGACTCAGCTCAAATTTGGATTTTCTTGACAATTAGCACTTTAATTTTCAAACGGGCCAAAACAACCTATTCAGAAAACTATTTTGTAAATTCCAGTGGTACATTTACAAAAGGAGTCTTCTTTTGGTCAGCAAATGGACATTCGCTGAGCACAAATTTCAATTTTCTTAATCAATCTTGACCAATAAATGGTTAATTAACATAAGTAGCATTTTGATTGCTTTAAAGTGCTGCTGTCACAAGAGAGGGTTAAGGTTAGCATGATGCTATCACTTTCTGATCAGTCAAGTGAAAGGAATCGGTGGTTTATCTTCCTCTAGCAAAAGCCCTGAAATACAAAACAGTATATTTATATTATTTATACAGAACGCTTTGCGACTGATGTATGGTCAGGGTACCGTTACTAACAGGGTTCTATTTCTAACAATTGGTCCTTTTTGCATTCTCCCGCACTCGCTGTAAAATGTCCATAACTGGTAAAGAAATGAAACAAACTAGACCAGTCTTCGCGTCAGACGATATATGCCAGTTGATGTCAAATGCTATGTTGCTTTTACTAACATACTAATAATTCTTTTCTACGGATGCACCGGAGGGGTAAGGGGTGCTTATGATGTTTTCAAATCTAAATTGATTTTTTTCCACACACATGCCCAATCCAAAAACACGGCCATAGTTTCAATATATGATAAAAACGAAAATAATTTTAACGTTTTATGTTATGCAAAACAACTTTTTTTCATTTTAAACATCAAATTTACTTTACAAAGCAAGGATACACAATTCTGGTTTTGAAAATGGTGTTGCTGCTTTCTCCTTCGATCAATACTTACCATTACATTGCTCAATGATAATACGGCTATCCTGATAGCTGGCTCTAGGAATCTAGATTTAGTAAGCGTTACCGGCTCCTGGAACCAGGTACCCGGTTCCCAATAACCGAGGACCCACCGAGACACTTATTCTTGTTTGCATAGCAACAAGAGGATGCATTGTACATTGCGTGGAGAAATCTTAGAGTTTTCTTTGTGTTTTTCCATGTGCCTATTTGCTGTTTCGTTTCTGGAATTACTGGATTTACTATGGAAGGAGCCTCTGATTCGCAGGTCGTATTCTTTCATGTTATTTCTCTAGCTATATGGAGCCATGTCTCTGAGATTTAGTCTGTGTTGCATGCCCCATTTTCTGACCCTGGAACTGGGACGTGTGGTTACAACGGAATATGCCAGATAAGATCGCCTCCTTTAAATCCCAACGGCGATCGGGCAGTAACATGAAACTAGGCGTTGGCGTACGGTTTTTAAACACTAAAATCGGCTTACGTCGTCCAACCGTATGGTCCGAGCGGGTGACGTCACACCCTTTTATTTCTCGGATTATTTGGTGAAGGAAATGTTTCATTAATTCGCGCATCGTATTCATGGTGCTGCGTGCGTTTATGTGCCAGAAACTTTTGAATTATGTACAGTTTTGCGTGTGATGACGATCTGTTTGCATTGATCGATGATTTCAAAATTCTTGATTAAGATGTGTGTTCTGCGGTTTTACCGTGTTCTGCAGCAGTAATGTTAATTCATTTTGTTGTTCCTTCACGTATCGTTTGGCTTTCGTTTGAGTAGTATAAGTTTGAAATTAATTCTTAAATATACCGCGAATGCTTCCGATATGGTTCCTGGTTCCGTGTTTATACATCCTGCAGGATCAATTTATGGGTGTATTATTGGCCCCAGCTCGTTCTTGTCGCCAACTTACGCGATCTTGCTTGTAACGTTACGGGTGTGGGGTGCCGGAGGGCTGTCTTTTAATTTATTGTCAAAATATTTGAAAATTATTTGTCTGCCTTCCATTCCTGTTTCGTACCGCGTGCTTATTTTAGGTTTGTGCTTGTTTTCAGGCCAAGCCTACCCCGCCATCATGTCCTGAGTGTTACAAATTCGTCAAGGTCGCATTTAAGGACCATGCCTGTTTTCGGTGTTCATTATGTAATGTTGATAATAGGTGTAGTGTCTGTTCAGTGTGGCCCGTCCCGTCGAGGTTTTAGTCAAGTTGCTTGCCCAGAAGGACTTGGCTGGGTCTGACGCAGGGTCAGGCAGTTCGAAAAGAAATCGAGGTACCCATCCAGCGCTGGTTGGTTTGCCACCAACCGATACGGGGACGGGTGTGGCTGGCCAGGCTTGGTACTCACCTATCTCGTCTGGTCCAGCAGCCACACACGGGGTGCATCCTAGAGGACATGGCTAACATTGCTGAGCCTACTCAGCCGCCTGCAGCTAAAAATGCGAGGAAGGTTGTGGAGGCTCTTGCCCACCCTATTAGTGGCCCTGCACACAAGAGAGGCGGGAAGGGCAAGGGCAAGGTTAAGTCCTCAAAGGGCGGACAGAAGGGAGTTAATCGTACCTGAGGGTATTGTAGCTCCCTTCATATCCTTCATATCCGTCTGGACCGTGCCTGTGCGACAGGAACAGCGGTGCCAGTTAGATCAGTCAAGCCAAGACCAAAATGGTTCTCTCTCTCTCTCTCTCTCTCTCTCTCTCTCTCTCTCTCTCTCTCTCTCTCTCTCTCCCTCTCTCTCGTTAAGAGGGGGGGGGGCGGATCGCGAGCCAGACACCTGCATTAGGCATCAATGCGCCTATGGTGGGTGGAAGGCCATGTGTTTCATCGAGGCATGGCGAGGTGTGACGTCTGACAGTCTGGTCCTGTGATGGATATCCCAGGGGTACATCCCAGAGTCGTGAGATTTCCCGCCACAAAATCTGTCTTTTGCACCTGTCTGGGCTCCCGTTCCAAGGGAGACAGACAAATTAGAAGCCATTCAAAACGAAGTGTCAGGTTTGCTTCTGAAGAGAGCAATAAAACCAGCAAACCAGGGCACTCCAGGCTTCTATTCAAACATGTTCCTTGTTTCCAAGAGCACAGGGAGGGGGTGTGGGGTGGGGTGGGGGTGGGGGGTTGGAAACCCGTACTCAATCGCAGGCCATTGAATTGGTTTATCAATATGAATCGGTTTTAGATGGAAACTCCGAGATCGGTAATGGTAGGATTGAGGAAAGGAATGTGATGTGTGTCAATCGATCTGAACGATGCATATTTCCACATTCCAATAAACAGGAGTTGTCACAGGTTTCTGAGATTCGTGTTTCAGAATCAGGTATGGGAGTTTGTAGTTCTCCCATTCGGCCTGTCGACAGCCCCAAGGGTTTTCACCAGAGTGGTCCTAGCGGTGTCAGCGTTTCTCAGAAGATAGAATGTGGCGCTTCACACCTACATAGGCTTATCAAGGCGGACACGCCAGCCAGGTTAGGAGTGGATATTGCTCTGACTCTGAAATTGCTTTCAGATCTAGGCTGGATAGTCAACAGGGAGAAATCCGAGTTGGCGCCCACACAACACCTCGTTTATTTGGGGATGCGATTCGATCTCGAGGAAGGCAGGGTTTACCCGTCAGAGCCCAGAGTGGTGCCTCTGTTAGCCATCCTCAAGAGTTTTCAATTGGGAAACCACATCCAGGCGAGGAGGTTTCTTCAGATGCTGGGCATAATGGTCTCCATGGAGAAGGCAATCCCGTACGCTGCTCTAATGTGAAGACCTATCTAGTTGTATCTGATGTCTTTGTGGAAGCAGAGAACAGAACCCCTGTCATAGCTGGTACCAGTTTTGGAGCCAATAATGTTGCATCTTGTATGGTGGAAGTAGCGTCAAAATCTCCTAGTAGGAGTTTCACTTCACCTACCCCACCCGCAGCTATCCGTGTCCACGGATGCATCGCTGGAAGGGTGGGGGCCTGCCTGGGAGAACACCAGGTTTCGGGCACATGGACTCTCCAAGAGAGTCAGCTGCATATCAATCTGTTGGAAATGATGGCAGTTGAACTGGCATTGGAAAACTTTTTCCAGAAGTCAGGGGCAAGGTGATATTGATACGGTCGGACAATTCGACAGTAGTATGATACATAAATTGCCAACGCAGGACCAGGTCACCCATACTGTGTATGAAGGTGGGGCACTTGATTCAATAGTGCAGGAATTACTTAGTTGTTTTGAAAGCAGCTCACATTCCTGGGCAATTGAACATTCTGGCGGATGCTTTGTCTCGCAGACAGAGAATTCTGCCAACAGAATGGTCTCTCAACCCTTCAGTTCTACAAAGGATCTTCGAGCATTGGGGCAAACCAAACGTGGACTTGTTCACCACAAAGGAAAATGCTCAAATCATGACTTATGGCTTGCCAATTCCAGATCCAAATGCCATCGATACAGATGCTCTGGTGAAAAGCTGGAGAGGGATGCACGCTTACGTGTATCCGCCCACCATTCGTCTACCGAAGGTTTTGGTGAAGATCATGGAGGAGCCATGCCTTGTCCTGCTAATGGCACCATTTTGGCGCAGCAGGGCATGGTTCACGGATCTCCTGGATCTGCTGGTGGACAATCCAGTGCAGCTGCCCAAGATTCTACACATAATCTCCCAGGCCAAGGGCTGATTCCTACACGAGCAGCCAGAAATGTTCAAATTGACTGCGTGGATGTTATCGAACAATGTTCCATGTTGGAAGGCTTTTCTCAACAGGCTGCGAGTTTCGTCGCAGCCGCAAGAAGGAGGTCAACCTTCAAATCATATAACCACAAGGTTAACAAATTTGCAGAGTGGTGTGAAGGAAAGGGTATTGATCCCGTTCAATCCACTATTCAGCAAATAGCAGACTTTCTCTGTGAGCTGTTCTTTACAGGACTCACTCCTGTCACAATTGCTGGATACAAGTCCGCTTTGGCATCAGTTATCCCTTGTCTAGCCAACAGGGATAGTCTAGATGTGACCCATTTGAATGTGATGGTGAAGGGAATGAGCAATCTCTGACTGAGACAACCGGTAGTCATTCCGGAGTTAGTGCTTAATGTACTGGCCATGCACCCTTTCGAACCTTTGGATTCGGCTAGTCTAAAGCATCTGACTCTAAAGGCGGTTTTCCTATTGGCAGCTTCCTCAGCAAGAAGGCGCGGTGAGATACATGTGCTTTGAGCAGAGAGGGGCCGATTTATTGTCTCCGGAGTGGGTCTGCGATTGCTGCCAAGAGCAGAGTTTATGTCAAAGAATCAATCTTTGAAATGTCCCGGCAAACCGATCATTATACCAAAGCTAACAAGGTTTGATCGTGATGCCAGTGCCTGGTGTCCAGTCCAAGTACAAAAAACGAATGGACTCTCTACGGTCAAATGATAGACATCTGTGGATCTGCCATAAGAAGCCATGTGGTGCCGCATCCATGGATACTATCTCTCGCTGGGTGGTTGAATGCATTCAGACTACCCACGAGATTGCAACTGGGCACCAGGTGCAATGTGCTAGGCTCACGATGTTAGAGGAATAGCAGCCTCGACCACCCTATTCAATGGTGTCCCGTTAGAGGACATCATGGCCGTTGCACTATGGCACTGTGATTCCTCTTTCACGGATTACTATATGAGGGAAATGTCAGACTCCGCCAATCCACTCGCTTTAACTGTTTTGAAACGATAGTCTGGTGGCCACACTGTTCATCTCCGTTTGACAACTTTGAAAAGCAAAAGTAATAAGAACAGACATGGTCAAGTGAGAGGAATTCAACCGTATGGGACACGTTTGGTCGAAAGTGTGTTGGTTGATGGCTCCCCGTCTGGAATCCATAATTCATGAGGTAATTCAAGTTTGACGGTTTTTGTATTATGTTTATATATCATGATCATTCACTTTATATATCCATGCTCATTCCCAGGCTTATATGTGTAAAGCGCTGTTAACCCTCTTCGCACATTTGTGTTTCAGGCGAGATTCATGAGTTCTCTCCCTTTTTTAGGAGAAAGGGGGCGGGGCGGGGTGGGGGGCAGTGATGTGAATGTGATTCGGTCCCAGAACTTGTCGGTCCTTTTAGGTCTCCGTATGACAAGTTTAGATCTAAGGTCTTTCTCCAGGGGCAAAAGAGGCTTTGTATAGCTTGCCCCTTCCCATCAGGTTACCGACTAAATCTGGTGTTATCAATGAGTAATGTAATGGTAAGTATTGATCGAAGGAGAATGAAGGAAATTTCAATTTCCCTTTCTTCGAGATCTAACAATACTTACCATTACATTACGGACCCTACCTCCCAGCCCCACGGAGGCAAACCATGGGTATTTTCGTGTTTGGTAGCTATGCAAACAATATGAGTCTCTGGCAGGCGGGTACCTGGTTGTTGGGAACCGGGTACCCGGTTCCCCAGGAGCCGGTAAAGATTATTAAATCTAGATTCCTAGAGCCAGCTATCAGGATAGCTGTATTATCAATGAGTAATTTAATGGTAAGTATTGTTAGATCTCGGAGAAAGGGAAATTGAAATTTCCTTCAGTCTATGTATACGGAGTATTGCGAAAAATGGAATTTGACCAGGTCTAGATTAACTAGTTGTGCTCCCTTTTTAGCAGCGTTTGTATCATGACCTTTGCTGACAAACTCTCCTGTTATTATATCAGAGACAATGATGGCATATCACCATCTTGTCACTATATAAATAGCAAATTTACATTAGAAACTGGTTCCTAAATACACAAAAACTCTCTGAAACCGGATATTGTGTATTTTTATGCATGATGGTAAATTTATTTGGAGGAATTAAAAATTTCACTTTTCAGTTGCTAATTGAATTGAACTTTATTACACTCAAATCAATTTTATATTGATACCCGAGGGAAAAGATATTAAATATATATTTTACACTATAGACATATTCTATAAGTTATTAAATTATCGTCACCTATGTCATTGTGTGTGCATATAGTACATTTTCTGTTCTCTCGTGTGTGCGCATCCCATGTTCCTGTCTCTATCGGTAAATAAGCATTTGATGTCCTGAATCGTGTTAATGTAATCATGTTGTAATCCACTAGTGTATATATATTATATATATATATATTCTTCTGTTTCTAGCTGTGTTTTGAAAGCATTACATGTTTTTTCCTTCCACGAGATCTGCATTTCACCGCTCATCTGTTCCATTGTTGCCTAAGTTGGTCTTTTATTACTCTATCCATCTTATTTGATTCTAATTTAACGTTGTGTGCAGGTTGCGCAATCCAGAGATAACTATTTCCTGTTGAGTATAAGATATTTTTACATTCTCCAGCCACTTATACCGTGTGTTATTTTTGGTGTAGTTAGTTAGCATGTATTTGTAAATTAGTGTAGATATTTTATTTTGTTTACCTGTGACAATTTTTAACCAATTTGTTATTATGCGGTGTTTAATTCCAGCTTAATTGGCATTTCCCCTGTTTCCCCATATATCATGTATTTAGGTGTGGAGCGTTTGACTTTTAGTACATTTCGTAAAAAATCAACTTTAACCTTTTCAAGTTGGCCGCCATTTTCTATACCGGTAACTTCACACCCGTCTAGTAGTACTGATTCCACAAGCTGGCAGAATAATTTTAGTTGGCAATCAATAGGTAGATCAAGTTTGCGTGAATTTCTTAATAGTGCGTATGATGCTTTGCGTGCTTGCTCAGATATATGTTTTTGAACCTTTAATAATCTGCCATTTTGAGAAAATAAGATTCCTAGATATTTATATTCATCGCAGATATCTATTTCTTTATTATGCAGGTAGAATTCAAGCTTATTATAATATCGTGTTGAGGCACCGAATATCATAATTTTGGTTTTATCTATGTTTATTTTTAGTTTCCATTGGTCTGTATATGCGCCAAAGGTAGTAAGTAATTTATCGAATCGAATCTTTTCATCTGCAATAAGGATTGTATCATCAGCGTACAAAAGCACTAGGAGTTTAATGAGAACTATAAAATCTAAGTCGTCATACTGGAGTTCGACTTGTTTGCATTTGTTTTCTACAAGAAATTCTTCTAGATCATTTAAGTAAATTGGAAATATGAGAGGAGATAGATATTCACCATGTCTTACTCCCCAACCACAGCCGAAAGCAGGTGAAAATTCATTATTTACTTTTGGTTGAGATTTTATGTTACTATACATACTATGTATAACGCCAACTATTTTACATATTTATATTGTGTTTAAGTCATTTTTGCCACAGTCCGTCTCTCCAGACTGTGTCAAACGATTCTGTGAAGTCAATAAAGGCACAAAATATTAGTTTTCGTTTTCTTTTAAAGGTGCATATTCACACTAGAATACTTGAAAATAAAATTGTTAAAATTGTATTCTTTTATAGGCTTAAATTATGTGTCTATATGTAATGAAACAAAATAAATCTTAACATATGATGATTTCATTCCATATCAATTAATAAAAAATTTTAAGTTGTGACTGAAATAGAGGCTCGTGTCTCTATTTCAGTTTCGCAACTGAAAAAATTATACTATTTTTATTTTCAGTAATTTTGCTGTGAATATGCACCTTTAAGGATTTCTATTTGGGATGTCAAAGTGAATATGTGGTACATTGTCGAGTAGCCTTCCCTGAAACCCGGTTGGTTTTCAGCGAGGGGTGTGTGTTCTTCCATAAAGTCGTTTATTTGGGGGCAAATAACAGAGGTAAATAATTTACCTAGACAGTCCCTGCTTTATGGGTCTATAATTTTGGGGTTTATTTGGGTTGCGTTTTTGTTTATAGATTGGTATGATAATTCCATGGGTCCATGTCTCTGGTATCTCTCCACTATCCAAGACTAAATTAAAAATATATTTGTACAGCGTTATCATTATTTGTTCTGTAGCTTTGATATATTCGTTGGTTAATCCATCTATACCAGCTGATTTGTTAGATTTTAGGCATTTAATCGCTTTGTTAATTTCTGCTTCAGTTATGGGGGCATTTAATGCTCGCCTTTCCATATCTGTATCTTGTGCCATAAGGTCAGGGGTGGGTTTGCTTCGTATACTATTTCACTTTCGTTAATATCTTTAAAATACTCATAGAGATCTGCGAGTTCTGCTGTACATAAGGTCTTCTTTTTTGGCCTAATTAGATTCCTGCATGCTTTGGGGTCTTTGCCGCCTTTCCCTTACTTTATTTCTTGATTTAAATTTATACTCTGGACATTATTTTCTTATAGTCTTTACTAGCATTGATCATAGTATCTTTGTTGTTATCAGTTTTATTTATTTGGTATGTCTTTCTAGCGTTAGTATACTTCTTCCTCTCGCGGTGACATTCAGGATTAAACCATACGTTGTATGACTTCTTCCTTTCAGGCTTAAGCTTCCCCACCGTACCAAAACAGTGGATTGCTGCGGGTTCAAACATCTTGCCCATATTGTCGGTAATTTCATTAATTGTTAGTTGGCTCTGATTGTTTTCCTCTGTACTAATCATTAGTTGAGTAAACATTGGATGCTCCGTTAGATTTTTAAGGAACTCCTCACGTTTTTCATTATTCCACTTTCTGGGTTGGGCGGGTTCTGTTCTTGATTGTTTACCATATTGTTGTTTTGGTTTATCTAACCCTACAGTTGAGTTTGTTTTCAGTGTAAGTGCAATTGGACACTGGATATCTGATATCAAGGGACAGTAATCCAGGACATCAAATTCTGTAATCTTCTTCTTTCTTCTTCTTTTCGTTCGCTGATCATACCGCCAGTCCTGTAAGTGACTATCGACATGATCATAAGCGTTAAGCGCGTGGATCCATGGTTTATTAGAGTGCGCCGTGCGGCCTGGAACCTCCGTCTTCAGCACACGAGGTTTCTGTCAGCGTTACCTCACCCTTACCTCCTTTAGTCGCCTCGTACGACACGCAGAGGATACGGAAGGTGTATTCTAAGCCCCACCTACAGGGCAAAAATTCTGTAATTATTTTAGAGAATGAATACGGGGCTATAGCGTAGTCGACAACTGTTTTGTGTTTGTAGTTGGTTACATGTCCTATGTTTTTATCGCTACCTCTTCTACCATTTAGAATATACATTTTCCTATATCTACATAATTCTAAGAATTTATGTCCATGGTAGTCTACTCTGTTTTTGTCCCGTGATGCTGTATTTGGTATATACGGCTGTGTTTCGTCAATTTCTCGTTTATCTGCTAAATTTAGCAAGTTTGTATCATCTACGATAAAATCAGGGGTTTGTGCTGTTTTTGCATTAAAGTCACCAATAACAACTACGTGGTCTGTCTTGGACGTAACATGATATTTCATTTCCTACTTCATCGAAAGCGTCGTCAGAAACATACCTTGAATTTATAGGTGGGATATATACACATCCAAGCATGGTGTCTTTGTCGAATTTAGTAAGATTTGCGGAGAGTGTAAGCCACAATACGAATTCGCTTTCTGTTTTCAATTCTGATACATGATTTATTATTGTCTGACCAAAAAACAGATGCCGCCTGATTTACGTAATACATTTGATCTATTCTTTAGTGTTGTAGTGTAGTCGGCTATGTCTACAGAGTTATATTCGTCCAATTTCGTTTCAGCTACACCTAGTATATGATATTTTCGTATGAAAGAGTTCATTTCAGGATAGTTTGGCTTTGATTTCAAACCACACACATTTATGAAGCCAATTTTGATGCTATGTAGTATTTCCCTGCCGTCTTCGATATTTATATCGTCGTTGTCCTTGTCGTCGTCGTGGTCGTCATCGTCTACATAGTTGTCATCGGAATTGTCGTCGTTGTTGTGGCTGTTATTATTGTCAGTGGTGTTGGTAGTGCTGTTGGTATTGTTATTTCACCTGGTTGTGCTATTGATGGTTGCGTTATGGGCGGTAGTGATGTCGATGGCAGGTGGTAATTGCGTTGTTGAGCCTTTGTATGTTACTCATCCTGATATGACTATTGCTGCATCTATTCTTATCGTCGTCGTCGTCGTCGTCGTCGTTCTGGTAATCGTTGTTTTCCTCGTTGCTGTCGCCGTCGCTATTGTGATTATTATCCTTGTTTTCATAATCATCAATTTTAAAATAGAAGTACATTTATTACTAAATAGAAGCACTTCCTTGACAAAAGGTTTACATTCTTATGCAATCGGCAAAACCGACCATAACCTGTCAGAAACCGGTACTCAGAGTCTCGGACCACGCGTTATACACACCATGGAACCGGTACTCAGAGTCTCGGACCACGCATTATACACACCATGGAACCGGTACTCAGAGTCTCGGACCACGCAATATACACACCATGGATATTTTACATATTGAGATTTTATTGAGTGTCTAAACAGGAATGGATTTACACACTCCCTAGTACAGCTGAACTGGTATTAACTGTGTGACTGCTGAATTAACTGCTGAATTAACGGCTGAATCTTTGCAGATCACATATTCCAAGGGTTTTATATAGATCTCTGGCGAGGCTAAATATTTTGAAAACAACTTGACTTTAAAGGCTCATATTCACACGAGAATGCTTGAAAATAAAATCGTTAAAATTGTGTACTTTTCGAGGCTTAGGCGGTATTCTCACTAGAGACTTAACCGGCGTAACGCAATACTGAGGTATGGCGTTATTCCCGATTAACTCGCCAGTGAGAACACTGCTTTAGATTGTGTGCATAGATGTAATGAAACGAAATAAATCTTAGCATATGAAGACTTCATTACGAGTCCCTAATTCAACTTCACAACAAAAAAATTATATTAATTTATATAGAATGAAATCATCATATCTTAAGATTGATTTCGTTTCATTACATTAATGTACATAATTTCAGCTTCTAAAAGTATACAATTTAAATACTTTTATTTTCAAGCATTCTGGTGTGAAGACGCACCTTTAAGTGTACGAATTGTATGTCTTTGATGAATTTACAATTTAATAAGTATTCTGTTGAATATGTTTAAAATCAATTTGACAGGAGCTATTACAGAAACATCCCATAATCAAATAGTTTCAAAATATTCTACAACTAACCTGTATAGGTATTTTGAAATTAAGATTTCAAACTTTCAAATCGATTCCAACACGTAACACGTTGGTAGAGCCTAACTAAAAATGGGCGTGGCACAGCTAGAAATGGACCCCCTTTAACAGAATCTTGGTTTAAAACTTAAATTTTGTTAAGAAAATAATAATTTTCTCATAAGAAAGTGTCCATTTACAGACGACCAGAAACCTATTTTTGAAAATCTACCACTGGAATGACGGGCCCGATTACCGAGCCAGTCATTCAAGTGGTAAATTGTAAAAAATAGTCTTCTGGTGTGAAAATGAATATTTCTCAATATCAATGCAGAGGCCGTGTTTGGCCGGCGTAGGCATTAACGCGTTAACCTTCAAATGTGGTAATCACTTCGTAAATTAGCTTAAAATTGTCCTATAGTTGCTCTTATCTACATAGATTTGAGATAGTTCGTCAATGTGCATGCATGCTTATTTTTTGCGGCCGTGTTTAGTAATGGTTTCGGGCCGTGCAGTGGCTTATGAGGATTTGCGGTATAAATATGCTGCAATGACGGGTACACATCAGTTTTGTATAAGTCATTATTCTTAGTAGTCAAAGTGACCATTATTTATGACCATCGAGAAAAGCGGTTTTTTTTATCAGTTCCGTCCGTCCGTCCGTCCGTCCGTCCGTCCGTCCGCTCGCCCGCCCGTCCGCCCGCTCGCCCGCCACCTCGCCCTGCCCGTCCCTCCGCCCATCGTGCCGTCCGTCCGTCTGTCTGTCTAGGGTATGTCCATCTGTGCGTCTCTTTGGAGATGTGTCTCGAAAGCTACTGATCCGGTTTAGCTCAAAATTTTACCACAACGAAGGAACTTTCACGCAGGCCATCATTTGTAAAAGAACATTGCAGACCCAGAACCGATCAAATTCTAGATCTGTGGCCATCTCCGAATCTACTGTCCCAATTTGGCTCAAATTTTAACATAGCAAAGTGTGTGACCATATACTAGTATTCCACATCTTTGGGCATGATGCCAACAAATCCAAAAAATTCTAGAAAACCCGAAGAAAACCTATAAGATTCCGAAAACATTTTACGTAACAAAAATGGGATGGGGTGGGGGTTGTCTGCAATTTCTCCTGTTAGGTCAGGTTCTCAACGATAGACCTACATTTGACTAGACTTGATTGCAATACTAAAAAGATAAATGTTGCTACAAAATTAATAACAATTTTACAATTAACTTACCGGCGATGCAAGCAGTCATGAAACAAGCTACATTCCCAGCAATCATTGCGCAGACTACTGTAGATGAAAGGTCTGACTTTCTTGTTGGTGCCATGGCTCCAAGCCCTCCCAGCATTATGCCTATGGAGCCAAAATTGGAGAATCCGCACAACGCATATGTGGCAATAACAGTTGAACGCGGCTAAGAGAAAATGAAGAGAAACTCGCAAGTAGGTATTAATGCATAGCATAATAGGCTTGTTAACCATTACCACCCGGATGTCAAAAAAAAAATTTCAAGTTAAATTAAAAGATGAACTGGTGTTAATTTTTTCAACTAATTTGGTGGAAGATGTTGCCGTCATAAACAACAAGATCGTCCACCAATATTAATGCAAAATGTACACCAGTTTGTTTGCTATTGGAGCAGTAAGATATATTGATATCAGCCTGGTATGGGTAAAATGATAAGGTATTTCCGGATACACCTGTTTGTTAACCATTTCACTGATAAATCCATGAAAAAGAATATTCTTTACAATATAAAACTTAAAATGTTGAATATTTGGAAATTATTTGACTGGAAGCCGTTGCTGCGAATTCATCTATGAAAGGGTTAAGCGATTGTTAAACGAGAACGCAGATGAGAATTAGACTTTAATAAAATGAAGAAAAATTAAAAATCTTTGTCATATATTATGAATGAAATTTTTTTTTACAAATTTCCACAACCTCTATCAATATTAAAATTCCGGTTAGAATAATAGATTTTGACACACCATACAATTCACGGTATGTCATCATCGGGTGAATCGCGAGGCAGCAACAACAGCATTTAGTCAAATTAGTTTCCAAATATATAACCATACACGTATGGTTGCTTTTAGACCACTACCATCAATATGATTGAGCGTACATATAGCGAGCCAGACAGACAGACCACGTTTTCTGATTGGTTGAAAAGTGAATCATGGCGGCCTTCGTAGTCAGAAGAAATGTATCAATATTTAGATAGTAAATTATGAATATCGTTCTTTGACTGCATGATTTATATTTAATTATCATCTTAACAATGATTCCATCCCGTTCCATGTTTCTCGATCGGATGATTCCTGTTGAACGTATTATACTGGTATGGTCGAGATCCATTGGATACCTAGGAATCGACTGCTGCATCGAGGAATTGTACTGTTTAGTCTATAGCATTCTAATTTGGCCTAGTGACTATGTACATGACAGAGTGTTTGACCCAGATTAACAGTACAGGTGCCAAAGTACGATGCTCAAATTCATGCGACAAAGTCAATCAATCATCAGCGCACCTTCCTCGCACTGACGTATTTTGGGGGAAAATATAGCCCTACAATGCAGTGCGTACAGCACATCTGGCTGGTAGAACTTTATCAGCCAGAGAACATGCTCTGAAAGTCGATTTGGCGGAATCCTTAAATAGCGTATATAATAATAATATCGAAGTATGTACACTTGACTTCAAGTACAAGTAACCAAACATCTCTCTCTCTCTCTCTCCCTCCCTCCCTCCCTCCCGCCCCCCCTCTCTCTCCCTCTCTCTCTCTCTCTCTCTTTCTCTCTCTCTCTCTCTCTCTCTCTCTCTCTCTCTCTCTCTCTCTCCTCATCTCTCTTGCTCTCTCATCATCTCCATTTTCTCACAGTCCTTTTATTCGCTTCTACTCCTTATATGTTTCTCCTTTCATTATGTTATAAAATTGTTATCTACACTTTATTTATATATGCTGCCTAGTAATACGTCTGTTGGGAGAGGGTTTATCTGAGTTGGAAGAACGTGTATCCGATCCCATTGTACATTTTCGTGCAATAAAATATGTTTAAATCAAATCCCGATACGAATACATGTGTACTACTCAACGAAAGATTTTTAATGGTTAGATAACGTGTGAAAATATTTTCATTGGCGTATTAATCCCAATATATATCAAAAATATTATATTAATGGCAGTAGCGACCCAAACTCGACGTTTCGTGAGAACTGATATATATATATATATATATATATATATATATCAGTTCTCACGAAACGTCGACAAACAGAGTTTGGGTCGCTACTGACATTAATATAATATTTATGATGAAGTGTGTATGTTATACGCATGCGCAGTTATCACAGCTTTCAGGGGAGACCTAGTTTTTTTATGTTTTCGATGAAAACTTTGACTACTGTGGGCGGTAACATGTTATATTTTTGTCATTTTTCAGTAATGTTATGTAATAATTACTATCACTTCTGTTTTATAAGTACATGGTGGTGTGTAATGCATCTAAATAAAATCTAGTTATGATTTCATGTTCTGTTCTGTGCACATATTGACACAAAAAATTAATATATTTTGTATAGACCCTGAACTTTGGCAATCCTTTTTATGCTGGGAAAGGTATGTGAAACCATGAGTATGCAATCTTTCTTAGGCACCAATCCGGTATGTAATGCAACTGTACAACAGATTTATCGCAATGAACATTACACTATTGCTATAGGAATTTACATCATCCCTGTTTTGAGTAGAAACATTTGTTAATAACTGGAACTTTGAGACATAACGGATTTGGGGAAATTTTTAGTGAAACTGTGAATATGCCATTTGGTCATTCACTGTATCCACGGATTTAAAGATTATTAAGAAATATTAAGTCACCATAAGGGTGATACCACTCTCCCCCCCCCCCCAACATTTGCCAAATTGTATATTGGTTGATCCATTACCCTTCCATTTATGATGATTTCCCATAATCTGAAACCATGGATATGCTGAAACCATGAGTTTGCACAAAATAGCTGCCGCCGTTATGATGCAGTGATACCACCTAATGTGATTAGCAGTACTAAATGACGGCAAACTATCAACAACCATTACAGAAACGTCGTAAAGCTCCGGAAAATCATATGTACCTCGTATGTTTTAACATTTCAACCGTTTTTATGAAATCATGTAAACTCAACAAAATTTCAAATGCCTGTTTACCACTACCTGGGTGTATTATATATGTGTTTGTGTAAGATACATTGGTGTTTGTCTAGGCAGCACATGCAATTACGTGGTAAGCGATAATATAACAGTTTTAGTATTTTTTGTCCTCTTTATGTGACTTTGGCAACATGCCTATGCAAGGCTTCATGCACCATGGCTTCAATCCCGTTAAGGTATCAAACTCAGAGTGTTACCTATCGATTAGGTTATTGACGCTGTTACAGTTGGGCCTTTCTAAGTCATCTGTTACCTCATGCTATTCTTTTCCCACCATTAACCTAAAATGTATTTCAAAACTAACTCAAATATGACCCCTATAATACTAACGATGTAAGTTTATGTTGTTAAATAGCATTGAATACCTGCAGAAGTAAAAGAGCGTTTGTCATAAGGCCTTATTTACTTAAAGAAAAAGATACCTATGCACTAAGAGATTGATGCATACTCGTGGTTTCATGCATACTTATGGCTTCAACATACTCTCAATCTTGTATTATTTTCTAAAACAGAAATCCAAAGATGACATAACATCCGTATACTACAGCACCACCAAGGTCAGCATTCATCCAATGGTAGGTAAAGATGGAAACCTGATTGCAAAGTGGTATGTGAGTGTAGCCCGTGTTACTGTTAACCCGGTCCCTACCAGCTTCGCGTGCTTAAAATAACTGATGAACGAAGTGAAGACCCTGATGCGGAAGCTGACAACACTTCATATGCTCAGTGAATCACCTTCATCACATTACCGTAACCGAATAATATGTGCATTCGTGGCCAAGTTCCCAAAACTCTGAGTTCAAGGCATTGTGGACGTAGCTCCAGTCGGTTCATGGCAAAGGCTGGTGCGACAGTGTCGAAGGGGGGGGGGGGGGTGGGTGAAGAAGACGGCAGACAGCATGGTTTTGGCTAACAGCATCATACAATCAGCATCACAATACTGCCAGCCCATCATGTTGAGTATAACAACAAAGACTTTTTAGGTCGGCCTGGAATTGGTCGAGGCCTCTAGTGTCGAGCTTAAAGTATGCGAGTTGCGAGATGTCAAGAGCATAAGTAAAGCCCCTGCCCTAATGTCGTGCCATGAGCTCAAGACCAGAGAAGCAACTTCGTCAATACTTCAATGACTGTTATGAAGGGAAATGTGGAAACTTTTATCCAACATGTCATGGGTGGTTGACTATAATAGTAGTACTGAAGGGTAGACAAGGGAGAGATGCGCCTAAAATGTTGGATAGCTAGAGGGATAGATAGACACGCTGACTGACCAACCGACTGACCGACCCAGACATGGAGAGGTCGTGAATGTGCCTGATGAGAGCGGCGGTGAACAAGCCTGGAGGCATGGATGGAGGGAGAGAGCGAGAGAGGGAGGGGGAGAGAGGGAGCGAAGGAGTGAGCGAGCGAGAGAGAGAGAGAGAGAGAGAGAGAGAGAGAGAGAGAGAGAGAGAGAGAGAGAGAGAGAGAGTGGCTGAAGGGGATCATGTGGTAGACACGACGGTGAGTGAAGAGATGTGATGGATTTTAACAATATTACTGTTGGTAGTCACTGCTGTCGTGTATGGACGCCATTGTTATATTGCCAGAGTAGTAGAAGAGGTCGGTGACATGTATGATGTGTCATGCACGATGCCTTTGAAGGCTAAGTGGAAGTGGGGTAGTCTGACCAGGGTCTGCTGGATAATTCGTATGCTTGTGGTCCTCAGGCAGATGACAGTGGGGGTGTTGCTGAACATTACTACGCGTGAACAAACAATTAATCCAGAACAATATTGAGCAGATTTAAACATTTGACTTTGCAACATCCAGGAGTAATTTAGTGCATGACAGTGTGTGGAAGTGAAATGCTGCAGTGCTCAGCCAGATATTGTGTTTTTGTTGTTGTGATGATGATTGGCGAGTCGAAGACAGGACTAAACACTGGCTGCATAAGTAGTACTCCAGTGTATTGCGCATTTACTTTCCATGTTACAATATAAGATTTTGTGGTCTGGTCCTGGTCTAATGTGTGTTAAATAAGGAGCACGTGTTTATTTTCCCAATTCTAACTCTCAGATCATTATTTGAAGCTGTTTACTACAAACAACTGGGCCTAACCCACATACTGATACAATTGTGAAGCCATGCATATGCATGACACCGTGAGTATGCATCGTTTCCGCACTGCATATATACATTTCAAGCTACTAAGTCTTTACCACACAGCTGTGGTACGTGGCCATTTCTTCCATGGTATTACATACATATAATTACATGTTTGCCATTGGTTAAACGTTTTGTTAATCATCTATCAGTAAATATGAAACCATGAGTATGCCTCCATATCCTAGTGAGAACAACATATATTTCTTGTCAATTCTCCCCATGAACCACCATAGCAGAGGTTTAGGTAAACTTATAATACTTGGTAATATGTTACTGTGCATCAATATTCTCATTTCTAAGTTACTATTCTGTACATGTACATAACAAAGATCCATTTATATGAAACCGTGGATATGCATTCTTAAATCTCCTCCAGCATTAAATATAATTGTCTTATATATGTATCATACATCATTAGACTTCTCCCACTCTTATAGATACACAGATATGTATTTATTTATGATCCATAAAGTGCATATGTAATGATAGGTACTGCATATGTACAGCAAAATATAGCTGCCTGTTATATGTGACATATATAATTAGCAATTAATAAAAAGAAAATGTCAATTTCATCACACGACTTTGATTACTTACTAACATAAGTAAAGCTCCATCTCCCAAGGTTGTGTTAGAGATATTTACAGTAACGTCTTCCAGTATTTTACGATTTTGAATGTAGACTGACAATTCCCTATACGCGAGGAATTCATTCAGGAATGTTTTAATTCCAATTAGCTTTGCAACATCGAAACAGTCAGCCGTATCAACGCCCATTATGAAAGCTAATGGCCAGAATACATATGAACATATTAACTGAAAAACAAACACACGAATAATAATAATAATAATAATAATAATAATAATAATAATAATAATAATAAAAATAAAAGCCCATCAAATATTACATGTAGTCCGGCAGAAATATAGCTTGACCCAAAATTCCTCGATAGAGTTTTTTTCTTTCCTGATTATTCATGTTTATGGTCTATTTAGATATTTCCAGGTGGGTGTGAAGTTCTCGCCCTTGGGCAATTTGAGATATTCAAGATGGCTACCAGATGCATCGTAAATTACTTGTTTCTCTTATTAATTCTCCATTGAACACTCAACCACGTTTTAGAAAGTGAAAATCAGGACTAATACTAACCTATTTACATGCTAAAGTACGGATCCATTGATTGGACACATGTTTGAAATAAAATAATAGCTCATCAGATATTTTTGCTGACTCAGCGATTATAGGAATATACATAATCCATGTAATATAGCACAAAGATAGCACTAGCATTATCATACCATATTCATTCACGACTATGGCATACTTTTCAAAATGCCACTGTCAATATGTTCTCTAAGTACTAACAAATATCGATAAAAGCAATGTCTTGCTTGCGAGTAGTATGGATTCAACAGGTTGGATCATTGTAACATATAATAACATTCCACATCCTCATCTTCTGTCTGGAGACAATCTCTAGTTTTCACCTTGAAACATCCCTGTCCTTCACGTGCATAACACAATGCACATGCTATGTTGGCATTATTAAATCCGCATTTTTTTGCTTTACATGGCACATTGCTGTCACAAAAACATTTGATCATTTTCAGGATCTATGTGGGAGTGGTTGTGCGGTATTTTCGTCAACAGTTATTGGCATCATCACGTTAGAATCTACTTCGCTCTTCCATCCGTATTTCAATGGATCTAATTCTCGAGGAGTGATCTCAGCAGCTTGCCTCCATATGGCGACCTGCAAGTGCGCCCTGGCTCAGTTTACCCTAAATGCCTCATTTGTTGGTGGAAGGCTTTGGAGCAGCACCAATGCTGCGGGACACTGTTGATAACCATTTCTTTTATCAGGCTGCCATGGAATGGAGTCACATTCTGGATGGCCATAGCAGAGCAGCATGACTTGCTTTGATTGTTGAATGACATTTTGAAGTGAACCGTTTATGTCATCAACCTTACTGAGAGTGTATTTATTTGATCTCAGAACCTTCATGGCGACAACCTTGCCAATGCCAAAATATGTTGTCACCGTGTCACAGCCTGTAACACCATGTGCAGCTAATAGATTGTTCATCACAGCATATTTTTTTTCAACACTGCTATTTATGTCAATTAGTGCTCTTCCCCTCATTGGAGAAACCATCATAACATGGCTATTAATGCCGCCATGAAACACGAACTGGTACAGTAATACAAAGACATGTGTCGTCAGCTATCACCAGAACTCTAGAAGCTCCAAGAAATACATTTTGCTGAATGATGGTTGTGCCAGCCTTATTCGGGGGACAGGATCACAACCAGTAAACACCAGCTTTGCACGGAACACATCATTATGTGATATAATGGCTGCCAGAATCAACTCTATCAGTTGCTTCTTTTTGCTGCTCACTGTTCAGATACCTTTCTGTGTTGGCAGACGAGCCATTGGATTAGGTTTATACATTCTACTTGCACCCTTCAGTCTCTATTACTTCCGGGCCGGACTCCTTGAGGCTGCCCTAGTTATATCTGTCAAAGACTAGGTATACCTGGCGTATCTGTAGATGCCTCTCTAAATGACGATGAAGGTTATCAAGGAAGGCTTGCACTGTCCCACCTGTGGACGATGGGACTACCCACAAAACTGAATTTCAATTGAGAAAATGACACATCAATATTTGAATGTCTTCCAGATGCTTCAACTTTTAGAGTATTTTAGATGTGACTTAGTTTTTGGTATAGCAAAGCGACTACACAGATTATCAATCAGCAGTGAACGGTTCAGCACAACTCTGCAGTGATTTTAATATTCTTAGAACAGTTCTATCGAATTCCATATTCGTATTTTGTAATCTGATAATGAAGTTCTAGAGCTAGATCAGTTGGATCCTCAAATTGCGAGGATGAAGGAACGTCTGTCTTAAAATGTACTGGATGCATCCTATTAGCAGAGAATCTACTTGGGATATCGCGCCCTTACGAAATGGAGATCACTTAGTGCACCTTCAATGCAGACCCTTACGTCATTTGACCAGTCATCATTCTGATCATTGCATTTTTTCAGAATGTACTGGTATTGTTTGTATGGTTTTCTATCATGCTCCAATACTGTCGACCGATACAGATAGGCAGGCTTCCACCTTGCTGGATGCTTTGGGTCCTTTTCAATGTCACATTGTTCAACATATTAAAGGCAGTAATTAGTAAAGAAATCAAATAGCATTTGAGAACGACATAACTTTTTAGGTGGACCATGGTCGATTATCTGTATCCTGACAATGTTCATACTTTGCCGTATTAGACAAGTTAGATGAGGATGTGTACCTCCTAGACACACATTTGTTATATTAATGATTTATAAGATTAGCATTCACTGCACCATCCAATGGATATGCTAAATGTAACAAAGGAAATGTCCATATATATTAGTAAGCTTTTATATCAGACACATCTGTTTAAACTTTCCCATAGATTAAGCAAAAATTGAAAACAGATGCAAAACACTATTTTTAACTATTTATTTTATTTTGGCATTAAAGTAAACAATGGTCATCTTCCACTGTACAGAAAATGTAAAACAAATTACTTTTAGAGATTGCAATAGCACCAAATGGCAACGACATATGACAAATTTGTCATTTTTGCTGGTCATGGTGGCCATCTTGAATATTTCAAATTGCCCAAGGGTGATAACTCCACACCCACCTGGAATGCTTGCCATATATCCCATACATGAATAATCAACAAAGACAAAAACTATATCCGAAAATTTAGGGTTAGGTTGACAATTCCACTTTCACTGCCTGACTAATATTTTAATTTTCATTAGACAACGGTGGTCATATAGTTCTCAGACAGACCTCTATGGAGTAAATATATGGACTCTAAATTGGATTATCAAAGATAGTCAAACTTGGTTTATATATGGGCCTAGTGCATATTTCGTGAGTTCATATCAATCAGGCCGATGGTTATGAAAAATGCATTTCTTCCAAATTGCTTGAATCCTGAATCTTGAATAATAGTAATCTCCCATGGCTTTGTTTCCCACATTTGTGTGCAGGGTCCAATCGATCAAAGGCTAGATTATGTTATATATGTCAGGTGTAAGTTCAGTAGGATATGACCCTATTACATACCTCAAAAGTTAGATCCGGGTTATCTACCCCTGCACGATGTCCAAACCATGTGAGTGTAGCGTTGAGGAACGCCAATAGAGAGATGAAAGCAATTAGATTCACTACAATGTTTGCTATCAGTTTGATTGCCACTGATGCACCATTTGATGCAGCCTCTAAAATATTACGTTCGTTCCTGTCAATAAAACACAATTCTCAATATAGGCGAATCTGTTCTTGACATTGGACATTGCTGTAAACCACCAACCTGCCTATATCGCACACTGTATGGATCACGTATTAGGAGTCTCGTATGAAAAATTCCTCTACAATACAAGTCAATGGAGGAATGTAGTTATAGCTATGCCCCGCCCATCTCTAGTTAAGCTCCACCCACGCTTTGCCTGTGTTGGGATCTATCGACCCCTGCACTATCTGAATCTCAATCTTCAGAACCCTATGTAGGTAAGCTGATATCAATTTCCAGAAAACTATACAGGTAATCTGTTGAATATTCTCAAAGTAACTTTACTGCGTGCTGTTGCTGCCTATTGTGTAGCTGCATATCACTGCTGTGTGTTGTATGTAGGCCCATTACTCTTGGATACACCATGTTGGATAGAATGCCTGGTATAAAAGAAACCTTGGCCTCAAGGTAGGTGTTATTGTAACAAGATAAACGATGTACCCCGAGACTATATCCGAAAATACAAACTGGCTCACCCTGTCTCCATTTTATACACCAGCTCAGCATTCTCGTTAACCTTTTCAGTCTCTGGATAAAATAGTTTTGCCATGGCTAAGGCAGCTAGTGCTGACATTACCGACGCTGCAAGGAGATGGTTCGCGGGTACCTGGAAAAAATGTGTTTGTATGTATGTATATATATATATATATATATATATATATTTGTGTGTTTGTGCGTGAGTGTGAATGTGTGCGTGCGTGCACGCGCATGCGTGCGTGTGTGGTCTTGTGGAATATTCCCGCATAGATTGCAATGTCGCAGCAAGGTAACTGGTGAAAAGTACAGGGGATCTCCCTGTAGCTAGCCGATTGATATCTCCAACTTTGCGGACTTCGCTGACTTGATTCGTACTCTCAGTTTGGCGAGTCTGCAAGTAGTAGTCTCACCAATAGTAGCTCATCTTCATCTTAACTGGCCTAGCGTAGTACATCTAGGGTCTTTGAGCGTTTAACTGTGTTGAAGGCTCCTGACATATCAATGTCCATTTTTTGGAAATCCCAGTGTTTGACATGACTACTGACACAAGCATGTTTTGAGACAAACAATGTTTGTGCAGATGCGTCCACGTTTGCAACCACTTTGACACGATCTAGCGTTGTCATCGATCTTGTCTCGGATGCAGCAAAACGTAATATTAGATAGGATTTTCCGTATGCTGTTTAGGAGCCGCAGATTGGCTGAGGTGGGGTGGGCAGCTTCTTGGGCTTAGGTAAAGCGATACGGGTGATTTAGCATTCAACTTCGATGAGAAGGTGGTGCATATAAGCTTATTAATTAGAAGCGTGGTTGGATTTGAGGTAATATCACTTGCGTATTAGACTATTTAATTGCTCGTGCCACCAGGTCCCCATATTTCTGGGCTTTGAGTGCATTCTCATCTTCTGCTGTTTTACTTGGTGTTAGCAATGGCACTTACCCTCCTGAGAATGACTGCATGGACTAATCATCGTGGTCAGTGAAAAGTTCCTTGAACCAATGTTGAATTGCATCGAGTATCCTACTACTTAAATATACAAAATAGATCCACAAAATTTTGAATTATTTCTACTAGAGACAATTAGCTGTATACTTGTATACTATTCACTATTTAAATTGTATTCAGCGTTGTTCTTGCAAATTGTGAGGTGTCAAAGCTGGGATAGGGTACACAGAGATTGGTGACATTACTATTGCTATGGGACAGGGGTGCATGGTGCCGGAGATTCCCTCCGGTGCAGCCAGGTAGCACTAAACCACTGATTATATCTTCCAGCATTAACAATGTTAGCGGAAAACAGAGACGGAAATTAGGTAGTGATTGGGAGGAAACACACACATAACCAAATACCAATTCCGGAATGTAAATACTTGGCTATACAGTAAATCAGCGAGCCATTCGGAAGGGCTTTAGTTAAGAAATAAATGAATCAGGAGAATGAACATCCTAATTAAAATTTTATTAGTGCGCAGTGCGTGAATAGGATCTGTTTTCCAGGGATCTTAACTACACGCCATCCATGATGCGCATATATAATATATAAAATGGTGCACTATTTTAAATGGTGCACTGTGGAAATATATGCCACTAAAGCACATATCTTGTTTCCTCCATAGGCCCTACTGCCCAAACTTACCCCAAAACTGATATAAAATCCAAGCACTGATCCAGCAATGGTGGCGAACCCACAAGTCATGATCGTGTGTAACTCCGAGTTTGTCATATACTTGAGAAGAGAACGGAATATCAAAGGAGTTTAATTCCAGCTCATTTTCCCAAGGTTGTTCTCAGATTTTTCTCAGGACTATCATGAAGAAATTTGTTGTCTTGTTGTCTCTGAGTCCACCCTATGCCGATTCTAATATGCCAGGCTCACCCGACATATCAGAATCGGCATAAGGTGGAGTCGGAGAGCTCGGACTAGACGAACATGTGTGACTTTCAGCGCTAAGGCTGTAAATAGATAGATAGATAGATAGATAGATAGATAGATAGATAGATAGATAGATAGATAGATAGATAGATAGATAGATAGATAGATAGATAGATAGATAGATAGATAGATAGATAGATAGATAGATAGATAGATAGATAGATAGTACATTTATATTGCGCTGAACATCTTAACCCCTGGTCATTGGGCCTTTTTTATTCCTGTACAATCGAAACTCCTTCCGGGAGCATACAGCCCGGCTGCCATTTATAGGAACTCAATGGCTTTTTTGCCGACATTCCGTATTGCTGACACTTCCCTCATTGGTACCTATTTTACAGACAGGTGTACTGGTACAATGAGCAGTGAGTGTCTTGCTCAGGGACACAACGCGGCAGCCCGACCGAGAATCGAACCCGTGACATTAGAGTCACGAGCTCGACGTAACCACATGGGCACCGCGCCTCACTGTAGTGACAGACGAGGCAACAAATCACAAATGACTAATTACTAGCAACAAGTTGGTGCATGCGTCACCCTACCTAACAAGATGGTTTCAATAAAATGGTGGCTGGAAATAGGACGCCACTCTATTTTCAACCACCATTTTCAGTCGATTTTTCAGCCAACAAATCGTTTGCTATTTATTTGTCCCATTTTGAATGCACAATGCACCAACTTGCCACTAGTGATTTGTTTCTTGTGATGTGTTTTCTTGTATGACACCGCATTTATTCCTCGAGGAAAGTATATATTATGTCCTACGGTGATAGTGGCTACAAGGACGATCATTGTTATGGAGCAAGCACACAAAATCATATTTGTTTATTCGATTGTTGTGTGCTGCTGTGTGCTGGAAATATAGTAGAGACCGGTAGATGCCAGATAATGATGATGGCGGGAATGGGAGTGGCTTCAGAAACATGCCACACTTTATATTTGACCAATGCACAGAACAATGCTATGTTCACTAGGCAGATGGCAGTCCTAATATCAACGAGGAGACTTAAAGTGTAATATTTACTATTTATTCAGTATGTTTCTTTAAAAGCAGAAATCAGCCTAAGCTAGATATAATCATTGAAGCAAGCTCATCTAGACATCTGAAGTTCATGCATTCAGATACTCAACTCAGCAAGATGCACATTCACATAGTTGAATCGTCCCTATCAATTACTAGAATACTATACAGGTAAGCTGTTGAATATTTTGAAACTAATTTGATTGGGTGTTGCTGCTGTTAGTTTCAATATATTCAACATCATGTTTATTAAATAGTACAACGTGTCAGTCTATTAGAGTTAAAAACGGGCCATATAGAATCATTTATGACGTAATGGTTATAACGCCATCCTACACGCCGCTTAGCTAATTATGACGTCATATGATGTCATTACTCTGGAGATGTCCATTCAAGATACTCATGGAGTCATCAGATAAAGCAATAAACTGCTAGTAATTCAACAAGAACACAGCATGGTTCTATTGATTCTTTTTTGATATTTTAATCTTTCACATTGTAACATCTGGATTCCCTTTGGCCCTCATTCGAGGGGACGTTCCTCTAAATCAGGGTTGGCTCTTCAGGTCTGGCCACGTGTTTCACCTTGCCTTTCGTCAACCACATAAACTAGTGATCTGCATTAAATAACTTTTAATGTCAATGACTATTACAGATTGATAATCACAAAATCAAAAACAATGCTGAGATTTTAATCAAACGTATGTACGAGTTAAACTTCAAATACTTTTCCTAGCAACAACTTCA
Source organism: Chaetoderma sp. LZ-2023a (assembly GCA_034401795.1). Lineage (NCBI taxonomy): Eukaryota > Metazoa > Mollusca > Caudofoveata > Chaetodermatida > Chaetodermatidae > Chaetoderma > Chaetoderma sp. LZ-2023a. Next base: position 2,654,402 of record CM067365.1, read on the forward strand.
AATACGCTAAAACTCAAATGCAGAAACCTATAACAAATTGTGTTTAATGTTCAATTTGTGCGACTGCAGTCATATGATGTGATTCATCCAAATAAGTGATTAATATTCATCTAATATTTTGTCCAACATTTATTCTGAAAGATTCGATGCATGATTTATTGGATATTTTATGTATTATTGCCTATACTGCTACGAAAACACTGCATATACGTCTATGTGTCTGGGATTCAACGCGATCTGAAGGGATTAATCATAATTTGATCATAAATTCTCATATTGACCGTCCATGATCAGTTTGAATAGCGGGTGCATATAATTCATTACATTCTCTCTTTGTGGTAGATAGGTGTACATATTTGCATAGACATGGCACGTTTATCAATTATCAGCATATCACATTCATAATCACGTCCATTTGACCTATCCTTATGGGAGGTCGTATCGACAAATGCATTTCATCATCACTGTATTCTGCAAACACGTTGATTCGATTTAATACGACGGTTATATGATCAAGTGCCAAGTGCAATTGTCGTCCAAAGGAAGGCATTCATGTTCACCAACTGTGTCTGATCTTCTGTACATTATTGTGTCTGAAAGAGCTTCCATTCTACAACATGTAATAGGCTAGTACATGGAATCTTTAGGTATCAGTGATATCGGGATAGAAAGTTGTTAGACAGAAGATAATGGAAAAGAAAAAAAGATGAAAATGGATGGAAAAAGCGCTGTACAATTGACATTTAAGCTCACGGCTAAATGCCTATTGGCATTGGCTGACGCTTACTAGATATATACAACCGGAAGATAGCGTCGTTAAGGAAACACACTATTGCGGAAGAAGTGGTCAAAAGGAATATATACAATATTTTTACCGATAGACGTACGATTGATTCATTTCGTGGAAGGGGTAAAAAAGCAAAAATAATGTATTCATTGAATTTATACAGACAAAAGTGAGCTTCCAATATTGGAAACCTTTTGCATTCTGTCGCAATCCTGCTCAGAAATACTAGCTACTACGCTACAATAGATAGGACTTTATGATTCTGTATTCTTTCCAAATTAGGGCATTGTATTCATAGCATATGCATACTGAAAATTATTACACGATTCAAACCCAGAGCTTTATCATGGGATTTTGTAATAAAACAAGCACCACAGAAGCTCAAGAAGATTCTTGACGAGCAATTGTTTAAATACGCTTGGCAAAGTGTCAGGTTGGTTAAGTGTCGCACTGCATAATACCATGTAAGAGAAGATGAAGTTGCTGATGAGGCAATTCAGGCATAATGTGATCCAAAACAAATGGAATGATATCAGGGATAACTCATATAAACAACCTAACTCAGCAAATTTCAGAGAATTTAAAGATGAATTGTCTGTAGGTATGTATTTTGAAACAACGTGCATATTTGAGGCTACATATGTCTCGCCGAATCTAAAAAAATTATTGTATATAAATAGATAAGACATACTTTGTTCTTTTCCTTACTTCCTTACCATGCCAATGAAGATGTTGGCAGCAGCATTGAGTGATTCAGCAGGAGATGTGCCCATAAGGAACGCCATGCCTCGTGCAAGGGTCCTAATTATGAATTGCATCACTCCAAGGTAGAACAGTATGGACACTAATGTGCTGAAGAAGATAATGATTGGAAGCACCTATGAAAAGAATAATAAATAGAATGTGCAGTCGCTGGCATGCCATCGCAAATCACCACACTTTCACCAACTTTAATGGTTTGCACCACCACTGACCCCACCCCACCCCACATTGGGACCAGAGCCTAATGTAAACATCCTGTCGCAGTCCGCAATCCTATGCGTAACTCACATCGCAAATTTGGTCAAATCCCAACAACTTTACCGCTCTGCTCGTTTAGAGCGCTCTCTATCTAAAATAGTCTATTCCGAAGAAAAATGTTTTATAAAAGCTGTTCATCAGCATCATTGTGCACTACAATATAATTATGCCTATATGATGTGTGACGTTGCTTCACGTGTAATTACATCATAAATTAAAACAATATTCTGTTTTCGTGAGCTAATTACAAACATGTCTTGCGAAACAGCAGAGCATTCTAATAACATATGGGTTCCGAAGGAGAGGCTTTTTCTGTTCTGTGAATTTCCCATGTTCCATTGATCCCAACAGGTGCAAAACGTGGGCGGAGTTCAGATAGGAATTGGCGGACCATAGCTAGAGATGGAGTCGTCCATTGCACTGTATATTGGTCAATCGGGGAAACAGACGAACATTAATCTGTCTGATATTGCAGAAAAGGCGTAGCATCATTTAAGGATTTTATTGCATAAATCTACGTAATCAAATAATGGCTACCAAAGAAATTTCCCATCTCTCACCCCACTATATTGCTTATCTCTGAACTCCTTGAAAAGAGTGGCTATGAGAGAACCATATACGCCAAAACGGCACCAAGTGTCAAGTCATGCGGCTAAGAATCTATAGAAGAAACCCAAGTCCAGAAATCGTTACCATACATTTTCTATGGCGGACACATTTGGCACGGAAAAGCATTGGATGGATTCACATTAAAACTGATACCAAAGCAAGCCCCACAAATTGACAAAATTTCAAGTTCACCAGACCAAACAAATATGTCGAAGGACATTTTGGATTTTCTTTGTTTCTGTTACAATCCTGGTAACATTGACCATTGACGTCCATGGATATGAAAAACGATGGCAATAAACCACACGCCGATAATGATGATGTCGATTGTAATGTCGTTTGAAACATGCATTCTGAAAAATTTCGATTCTTGTCCTATCACCCTTTTCACTAATCTTAGCATTCAACTTCTTGACCTTTAAACCTTTGGCCCCCTACAACAAAATAAAGAAGCAGTATCAAGGGCACGGTCCCATCTACGTCTGGCGAAATTATCTCCAGTATACAAAAATCTATATGACCCGCCCCGCCCCCCCCACCCCCCAATGACAACTTCACATACGTTTGGTGAAGATCCCACGAGTAGAAGTCACGGTGCTGGTCATTTAGCCACGCACGCACGCACGCACACACGCACGCACGCACGCACGCACGCACGCACGCACGCACGCACGCACACACACTCATCTATACACACAAACACATGTACGCGCGCATGTACGCAAGTTTATAGGGGTAAAATCTCCCCCCCCCCCGAGATTCTAGTAAATGTAATTTTACCCTAAATGCAATGGTCGCAACTAGATCATTGAACATGAACCGTGAACCATTATTTGTATATGCCAGCAGCTCAGTCACTCTGTCACCGAGCCAGCTGAATGCTTCAAAGCCAAATGTCCATCTCAAAATCATCAACGCAAATGCAAATTGAATATACAGGCCTAATATGACAGGACGCCATCGTACCTGGAAATAAAAAATAAACATAGTCTCAAGCATTCTGGAGAAATACGATTTTCGCCATCCCACCATTTCAGTAGACCTTCGTCCTTCACATCCTGACCCAAAATCGATGCATATCTCCGAGTCCAAGTCTAATAGCCCTCCCAATTTTGGTGAAGTATATATCGCCGTCGCTCCTTGCTCATCTATTCTTCACTACTAACAATCTATTTCTATTATTTGTTTCCACCTGTTTCTATCTATCTGCAGTTACATCAGTTTATTAGCCATTCTAATACTTTTGGATCGTGACTGTTTAGTCAGCAAACACCTCTTAATATGCTTTAATTCATATAATAAATCAACAAATCGACAAAAAATGGAGAAAGTATTGCACTTCCTGTTGGAAAGCATTCTGGTTCTTCCGGGTTTCTCTTTAGCAAGTTCATCAGGGAAAAATGCCGGAACGTGGATAGGCTTTGAACTCTGGTTTCTCACTTTTATTGAACAACGATGATACTGATAATGATAAAGATGATGTCTTACCCCAGCAGGGTCATGCGGGAAGACAAAACTGAACAGAACAAGGACTGCAAGACCAGCAGCTGAGATGAGATTTCGTGGAGTATTGATCCCAACATCAACAATCACCCAGACGACAGCAAACACAGCGAATGCCACGATGAAACCATAGTAACATCTGATTAATAATAATAATAATAATAATAATAATAATAATAATAATAATAATAATAATAATAATAATGATGATGATGTAACATTCCGCTGTTGTGTGTTAAAGGTGAGGTGGGTGAGTGTTTAGGGATTTGAGCCCGTAACCTTTGGTTCGCATGTTCGCTTCGCCGCCAGTCTGCTGCCTTGTGTACTTGGGTAAGCCACTTAACTCTATGTTGCTCAAGTCGACCTAGCTGTAAATAGGTTGACTTGTTGACATACATGTGCGCCTATATATGGCTGCCACAAAATGGACCACCAAATGAAGAAGGGAGCAAGGGATATGATGTAAAGCGCTTAGAGCATACATTTACACGAATACGCGATATATAAATATACCATTTATCTATCTATGTTATAGTATGATTGTTTTCTCGATATAAATGAGTGTGCTTAATGTGGATATATGGTGTACACAATGCATAGATGGTACTACGCATTTCCCCTTCAAAATAGTTGCATTACATGCTTATCCGATAAGTTCTTATCTTGTTCATATTTCTTCATTTGCTTGCCATATCACCTCAATGAATACACACTGAGATAAGTTTTCTATGCATCAACAGTGTTTAGTGGAGATTGCGAGTCGCGAATTATGAAATAAGAAGGGAAATTAGGAAAGAATTATTCTTGTAGCCGATACAAATATCTCTTGTTATAGATAGGTACCCAAAAGTAAAAAATAAAAGATTTTGTAAATATCTTTTTGTGCAAAATATTCAGAATTGTGAACACACTTTGGATATTTTATGCGGAAAATGACGAGAAAATATATGGCATATATACATTACGTGCGTGCGTGCGTGCGTGCGTGCGTGCGTGCGTGCGTGCGTGCGTGCGTGCGTGCGTGCGTGCGTGAGTGCGTGCGTGCGTGCGTGCGCGCGTGCGTGTAATTAATAGACGTTAAGAGAGATGACGCCACATAATTAAGCTTAAGCATATTAAATGAGATAACAACGAGAATTAAATTTCAATAAAAAACGACAAAAATAAACGTTGTTATCTCATTTTATGAATTAAACATAATTTAACAATTTTGACTAACCCTATCGCTGGTAAAATATTGGTTAAAGACATGAATTTTGACACGCCATACAATTCATGGTATGATGTCATCGCGTCAATTGTCAACGACGTGGATTCAAATCGATGTCAAATTTCCCAACATGTCATTTCCTAATAGACGGAACTGGCATCTAATACGCTTGTACGAAGCTGGAGAACCAAATTAGCGTTAGAACTTACAGAAGCGCTTTAAAGAAGGTGAAGTTAATATTAATTATATTCCTTATCGAATCTCTAAAACTTACTCAGATAATAATCTGAATAATTAGGTATTTGAAATAATCAAAGTAAACCGATGTTCCACTTATATAACTATCATAATTAAACAGAATGGTTTCTCAGGGACTGGGTATAATCTGAAAGAAATAGCATTTTTTTTGTCGCTTGGTAATCACACGTTAACTTGAAAGGACACAAGTGATCTAACACCTATATTAAAACTAAATTCTGGGAGAATGCATTAGATTAGAAACAACTGAATATCTGAAGAACAAGAAGAAGTAAATCATCCGCAAGAAAAATCCGGAATGCCTGCCAGGAAGAAATACATATACATAATACAGATATCGGGAGAGTTAAACACAACCGCAACAAAGAACTCCTGCCACAAAAGACCAAATAGTCAACTGGTATAAAGCCTTGCATCTGGAATAAGGAGACATCAGAACACGAGTACTGGAATTAGTGTAGAGAATCGGTACTATTTTTGTGATCGATGATTGGTTTTATATACTAACCGATGATCAATTAATGATTGATCATAACAGGTTCTCATTTTTTTACCCATTTTGAATGCAGCAATTATAGTATGTTCAAGGATAATTACCCCTTTCAAACCAAGTCGCAGGTATGACAGATTCTTAATAATTTAAGAAATAATCTGTTGAATATTTTGAAACTAATTTGACTGGAAGCTACCAGTCAAATAACGATTTCTGAAATCATGATCGATCGGTTAGTTGAACATGTAAACCAATCAATCATTCAATCATCGACCAAATCGATTAATCGGAACAAACTAATTAGACTAACCAAGTGTAGTACAATTATACATCACAACATGATCTTAGTTGTGGCCATGAACTAAGTTTAAGGATGATAATAGAAATATTATTTAAGGGAATACTGCAACTGAAACGTATTGCCTCAAAGAGAATTGGAATATTAAAGAAATTAGAATGATGAACTTAGGTCTAAGGAAGCTATGGATATTAGAGCAATCTGTTTAACCAGTATATGAACTGAAGAGCAGACAAATCTCAATTATAGGTGATGCAGATAGAAATAACAGTTGTATTAAAATCTGTAATGCATGAGTAAAATGAAGTGGAAATCAAACTATTTCAGCACAGACACATCTGCTTGCTCCTGGACACAAAGCCTATCAAAGGATATTGTTGCTATGCTGGTGTCCGCTACAGAACTTCGGTAATACCAGGTGAACTATAGGAGGATTCAAGAACTGTAATTGCATCTCAACAATCTATGACACATCGCCTCTCACCTGGGTTTGCAATGAAGAATCAAGCCAATTAACAAACATATCTTAGATGCTAAGACTACTGCTCGGACAAGAGTGCTTCCCGCTCACCAAGGACTGTTGCCAGAGAAACTGATTGTGCCACTGTATTGAGCTGGGATACAAGCCGTCGTCACCCACACACGCATGCACGTATGTACGCACGCGTGTACGTATACACTCATGCGTGCAACTACATTCATTCATGAGTGCGCGCAAGTACACATTCAGAATGTACACCTACCCATTCGTGATCTGTTTCCGTTTCTTCCTAGTAATTTTCTTCCAGCTAGTTTTCACTTTGCCAAAACATCCATCGACATGGGCATTAAAACTGTTAAAAAATATGCGACATGCTATAAACACGGAAGCTAGAACTGTGCACACTAGCAACCTCACAGAGCCCTCATCTCCATAACGATACCACAGAGCATAACCAAAATATGCGAAATACAATCCTGCCAGTATTACGTAAATTACAATACATCTTATGCTTTTATAAGTGGTGCAAAAATTCTCAACACCTGTTTGCATACGACGAATATGTTGGGTAACTGCGTTGCCCCTTTGTCTTCGATCGCCATTCTGTTGTTGTTCGACATCATAATTATCTTGTGAATAATCGTCAGCAGAAATATTTTCATTCGCTTCCATATCAGTATCGTAGTAAATGGCAACACCAGGTGCTCCCTGCGACAGAAGATAATATAATATCTTTAACGGCCAACATTTACACAAAATGTTTGAAAGTAAAATTGATACAATTGTATACTCTTAGAGTCGTACATTACCAACCCTAATGTAATGTAATGGCATAAATCTTAGTATATGATGATTTTATTCTGAATAAACTAAAATAATTTTTAGTTGTAATATATATATATATATATATATATATATATATATATATATATATATATATATATATATATATATATATATATATATATATATATATATATATATATATATATAAAACCTACGGCTGGCCGCGTGTAACCATGTATACACGGTTATAAAAATCGTAAACGTGTACGCGGAAATTTTTTTTATAAAATGTACATATTTATGTGAAATAAGTAAGAAAACCCTCAAAGAAAATGTATGTTTTGACAAATTAATTCTCCGAACTTGGCGCCACAATATATCTGTCATTGATTTCCGAATTAACACTTTAATGATAATTTTACAAAATAGTCTTCTCTTGATCTGCAAATAGACTTTAACGGAAGAAATTTTTTTATTTAGTAGTCGTTTAAACAAAATGAGTAGCACTTTGAGCGCTTAGAGGCGCCGTTCACACAAAGCGGGAGTGGGTGGCGACGGGAGTTAATAAATTGTTATTTTATTTTCTATCCCACCATAGTACACCCCTCCATACTTAATAGGCTCAATAGATATCATATTAATACTTCATTTTTAAGCAGAATAACAAATATGGCCTACGTGTATACATGTAGACGTTCGTTAAAACTATTGGTATTGCTCCAAATGCACACCCCTAGTAGTTAATGGGCTTCGATAGGCTTTTGATTGGCTGAGTCGCCAGACCGGTTGTGACGCCATCAAATTTAAATATTAAGCCAAGCCACGCCACTTTCCTTTTATTTTACGATATATGGTCATACAAACAGTCTTTACATATTGTTCCTGAGGAAACCAGAAACTGTATGGACATGTGTCCCCAAACCCGTGTCAGCACCTGAGAATCTCCCACTCCACTTTCCACATCCTTCCTGCGGAAGTCATGGACCCTGCCCATTTCCGATGTGATAAAATCTTGGACCAGAAACTCCACTTCCGGACCGGAAACCCCACTTCTGGACCTGAAACTGTAGGGATGGGCGTGTGACCAAAACCCATTTAACGACCTGAGAACTTCCCATCCCCACCTGAAGCTGTTACACATCCTTCCATCGACGCTAGGGACAGCACCCATTTCTGGTGTGATACGATCACGGACCAGAAACTCCACTTCCAGACCTGTAGGGACGGGTGTGATCCCAAACCTGTTTCACCATGTAAGAACTTCCCATCTCCAATTGAGGCTGTTACACATCCTTCCAATGGGAGCTAGGGATGTCACCCATTTCCAGACCGGAAACTCCACTTCCATAGTGGAAGCATACTTAGGTAAGTAAAAACAAAGTTTTAAAGAGTCTTAAATATCAAAGGTGAATGAGAGTATGAATTTATGCTGATTATGCATTTTAACACTTTCTATAAAAAGTTTTTTTTAAACGAGTCAGTCATTTCAAGGAAATATTCTCAAAAAAAGGTTTTAATCATCAGAGTTGCTTTAAGAGAACATTTTCCCACAGAAGAGGTATGAAGCGTAAGATGTATAATCTTATTACTACTTGTCTTATAGATACAGTATCTTCTGGTCTATAAAAAGCAGCTTGTCACAATGGACACAGTTTTACTATATTGAATAACCATTTTTTTGGTCTCAAGAAGCAGGTGAATACAATAGACAGGTTTACTATCTTCTGGTCTCAAAAAAGCAGGTGGTTGCAATATACACAGTTTTACTGCATTGTATCATCTTTTGGTTTCCAAAAGCAGTCGACCACAATTGACAGATTTTACTGTATTGTAAAGCAAACACTAGGTGAACAGTATGTGCTGTTTAATTAGGTTCAAATGTAATAAACAGTGTGCATGAATAATCAGTGAAGCATACCCTGCACGTTTACAAGCATATTAAAATATGTTGGACAAATATTTGATTTTCATCCGACGTCAAATTCGACTTTCAACTGGAAGTGTTAGACGTTTCTAGATGTGCTTATATCCTGTGATAGAATATTAGTTGTCACACAAAATCAGATTTAAAATGAGGAGGTGTGTTTTTGAAAGATTACATCTTTAATATTCTATCGCCTGGGGGTAAATTAATGTGAGTTCAAATCTCGCACTATAATTCTGTATAAATAGAATACATTCTCTGTCTCTATTCATTCGCTAACGATTTGTGAATAAATCTAATCACCAGATTTCAATTTCTTGGATTCCTTTATTGAAAGTAAGTAACAAAACACATTATTTTTTTGTTTTCTATTGGTGTATTGTTTTTTATTTCTATCTTTTAATAATATTAATTTTAAATTTAACAAAACTATTGCTCAGAGTTCCTTTTAATCAGAGAAAATTAAAATTTGTACAAAATGCTTTTTGGTGTGAAATTGTTAATTCGTGTTTATTTGGAGGGACATTCAAACTTCTGTAGATAGTGATCACATTTTCAAATCATTAAAATGTTGACCACAAGATGATAGCTCTTTAAAACATGTTGTAATTTGGACTGCCGGTCTTAAAGAACCATTATCTTATGCCGAGTCAGTCCTTCCAGTGGTACATTCTCAAAAATAGTCTCCTCTTTGTCTGTAAATTTGCTAAAAAACAGATCATGCAGATCCGATTACATCACCTGGAAATCCGACAGATCTGAGCATGTCTACTGGAAATCCTGCATTCATAAACTTGAATGTTCATAAAGTAAGTAAGTAAAATAGAAATTTGTGAAAAAATACCTCTTTCCTGCAAATGGATATTTTTTTCTGTAGATTTCTTGGGCTAACTAGAAACATTCCCAAATAATCGTGGGTTTTTGTACATTAGGAGACCTTAGATATAAGACTTACATAACAGCTATTCGCATTGCATTGTTCAGCATGTCAGAGTTTGGTAAATATTTAGAAAGTAATGTGACTGAAAAAAAAGAACCCCGTATATGTAGGTATGGAAACTTGGAATATTTTGCAAACTATGATGACTGAAGGCTGAGAAAAGCTTATTTTTTCCCTACCACACACGCACTAGACAAACTTGATGCCTGCCACCGCAAACACCTACACACCATCACTGGACACCAATGGCCAGAGAGCATAATTTCCAACGATGCACTATACAAGATGTGTAATACGCCACCACTGTCTGTAAAAGTCACCCAACAAAGATGGTCCATGTTTGGCCATGTGCTAAGGATGCCAGAAGACACACCAGCACAGAGAGCCTTGGAATTCGCCCTACTTGGAGCCAGCAAACACAGAGCCAGGAGAGGACGTCATTGCATAAATCTGCTAAGTGTGCTACGAGGTGACCTCAAGAAAGCAGAATTAGGTACACTCAAGTCAAGAATGGACCTGAGGAAGCTAAGGATTTTGACTGAGGACAAGACACAGTGAGCAAAAGCCAAGAAGGACTGATTGCAGCTGTATAGGTACTTTGAAATTTAGATTCTAGAAATTAAGATTTCAAACTTTCAAATCGATTCCACCCCGTAAAACGTGGGTGGAGCCTAACTAGAAATGGATGTGGCACAGCTAGAAATGGACCCCTCCCTTTAACAGAATCTTGGTTTAACACTTTGATGACCAAATTTGGTCAAGAAAATTATGATTTTCTCATAGAGAATACAGAATACAGTAATCATACACACGCACGCACGCACGCACGCACGCACGCACGCACGTACGCACGCACGCACGCACGCACGCACGCACGCACGCACACACACACGCACACACACAATGCATGGACACACGCACGCCCGCCCGCACGCACGCACACACGCCCGCACGCACGCACGCACGCATGCACGCACACATGCACACACACACACACAACCCTGTCATCTAGGCTTAGACGGTATGCAGGACAGCCCTTCCTCAGCCGGATGTATGTGTGAACACTTTGAATATTTTGAAAACTATGATGACTGAAGGCTGAGAAAAGCTTATTTCTGTGAAATTGAAATAGAAACCTCTATGTTATTATTATTATTATTATTATTATTATTATTATTATTATTATTATTATTATTATTATTATTTTTGTATCTCAGATCACTTCAACTGATGTATCGGAACGAGATGACGTAGATTTAAAATTATTCGAGAACATCATTTGGAATTTAAACTTTTTAAATGAAATGTATATGCCCGAATATGGGATACCTCACAATTCTTCTTCAACAGGCATCCTGATTCATACTGGAGTATATAGTGGTGATAATATGTGTAAATATGGAATATCTACTACTTCATCGTCATGTGATATTCATATGGTAAGCGTTACAAATACTGGCGATTCCTCTACAGTTGGATTATTCTATTCCTCGTCAACCAGTATCCTGATGATGGATAGTGATATAAATAGTGAAGATAATACCAGCCAATATGGAATACCTTGCGCTTCATCGTCATGTGAGTTTCCTATGGGAAGCGATACAAATAGTGATAATTTCACTACTCGTGGATTATTTTTCAATCAGCATGGCTGTGGTGTAGGTGAAATAAGTTATTCACCATCAGGAATTCCAATAGATGATGTTAATTTAAGAAATGTAGAAACAGAAAGTGTCATTGTACCAATAATAACTCAGCTAACGGGGACGATGATGGCGACGACGACGATGATGATGACAATGATAACTTACGCATTCTGTATAATTTTTCTCGAGAACGAGAGATTCATTCTAGAAATTCAGGTTGTCTGAATATGGCTATAATTTTCACCGTAGGAATTTCTTAGAAAATGTATCTTTAGTTCAAGTGAACAGACGTCTTTGCTCAATCTTTGGTCAAATACTAGACACTATTAGGGATGGAATCTGAGCTGCCCCTGATAATCAGATTAGAATAACATTTAACTAAGAAAGTTTAACGCACCCCATTTTTATTGAGTTTCACCGTAGTAGTGATTTGTATGCTGGTACCTTGCTGGAATCATTGAGTAACGTAACCCAGTCCAAAAGGTCATTAAAATTAGATCAGGCATTTTCTATAGATATATTCCATGTCCTGATGACAACTGGATCTGGACGAAATTTGAAAATGCAATATTTATATAATCTGAAACAGCAAGCATTACTAAAACATGGTTCAGTTACGATCGATAATGTTGACAACCTTTGTATAGCATGGGCTATTGAAATCAGTCACGTTTACTTAAATCCTACCTCTTCTGCTGCTGACAAGAAGAAGATTAATAGACATAGGAAAATAATGGAAACTAATTATTATCAGAGGACCGCCGCTATAGCATTACATAGTTTAGCCAGGATACCCGAAGACAAAATCTGTGGACTTCCCGAAGCGAATAAGTTTCAAGAAATATTAGGTCCCGACTTAAACTTACATATCTGCATCAGAAATGAATGAATGTATTTTTGAGGGGAACCCGAACTTGAGAAACTACCTCAACCTCTATTTGTACAATGAGCATTTTGCCTATATATCGTCGATAAACCTCTATCATGGGAAGCAGCTATTTTGTAATGAATGAGGTCGATCTTATCAAAACAAAAATCGGCATGGTTGTCAGGCCAAATGCACGGCATGCAAATCTCAGCCACCGTGCCACTTTAAAGAAAACAGTTATTGTCAAGAATGTCGCAGATGGTTCAAAAGTTCTGAATGTTTTGACCATCATGTGAGAAATGAAACTTGTAAAAATGTTGGTTGTTGTGCTACGTGCTATGGCACTATATATAATTCCCCTTTCCATAGTGCCCACCCATCATATGACGTCATATGAACCGTGTGATGTGTAGAATGACGGTCTATGCATTGTTGTACAAATTGTTTGCTTTTACTATTTAATAAATATTCTGTTGAATATTTTGAAACTAATTTGTCTGGGCGATCTTGTTGCCATAGCCAGCAACAGCACCCAGTCAAATTAGTTACAAAATATTCAACAGCTTCCCTGATAGGCAACATCTTTGCTTCTTTAATAAATGTTACTATTGTGAAGAATTTGTAAATCTAAATGAACACATATGTTTTATGTTTCCATCAGACAAGAGTGTGACTATGGTAAGAGATAAACGTTTAGTTAAACTTGGTTTTCCTCAAATATATATATATATTTTTTGACATTGAGACTGACATCTCGTCGGGGATGCACAAGCCAAATTTGGTTGTAGCGAATAAGGTTTCTTCAGAGTGCATGTCTGGTAATATTAACCCAAGCTGTACAGCATGTAATTTTAGGCAGAAAGAGTATTATTTTATGGTAAAACGTGTATGAAAGACTTTAACCTGGTTGTTAGCCACAGAAACAATTAGATACTCTGCGAAGATGCTAAAAACTGCATGCGTTCACAGAGATGCTATCGTCTTAGCTCACAATGGACGCTCATATGACAACCATCTTGTATTAAAGGAAGTATACAAAAATATATCCTTACGTTCAAGGCATATTATTAAAAATGGGCTAAAAATCCTGTATTTTGACATAGGCAGGATAATATTCAAAGATAGTCTGAGTTTCATTTCTGTGGCATTACGTAAGCTGGCTGAGATGATTGATTTGCAATCGAAAAAATGGGTTTTCCCCACTTTGCAAAAATCACCGAAAATCAAATCTATAAAAGTAAAATATTTCCACGACATTTTTATGGTTATGAAGACATGTCGATAACCAATGCTAATAAATTTCATTCATGGTATGATTCTATGCGAGATAAGGTATTCGATTTTAAGCGGCAATTCCTTGCTTACTGCAAGTCTGATGTCACCGTGTTGCGATTAGCGTGTTCCAAAGTTCGCGTATCATACAAACAGATATACACTCTTTCGTGTCATGTATTACACTATCAGCGACATGTAATTTAATATTCAGAAAACATTTTCTTCGAGAATTGGAATTTCCAGTAATTCCAATGGATGGTTATTGGGCTCCTAGACGATATTCCGTGGAGGGTTGTAAGTGGATCAACATTGAGGCCCACAGAATGTGTATTAAAATCGAACACATCCTAAATTCAGGCAAACGTCAGATTCTTGGATGTTATGTAGACAGGTATTGTGAAGCTAAGAACTCCATTTGGGAATGTTCAGGTTGTTCTACTGTTGGGTGTCTGAAGTGCTTTCCTAAGAATAGAAATCTAATTAAGAGCCCCTTCGATCCTTCTTTGCCAATGTCGGATTGCTACTTCAGGTGTCTCACATGCCTATGTGAATTTAGAAAAGATGGTTTTACAGTATACGAAATGTGGTCATGTGATTTCAAATGTATGCTTAAAGCTGACCCCATTGCTTCAGATTTTGTAAAAAGAATTATATATCATTAACCCATTAAACCCCGAGATTCGCTATATGGAGCTAGAACAAATGGCATTACACTGTTAGACAAGGCTGAGGATGGGGAAGTCATATACTATTCGAATAGTCGTAGTCTCTATCCATATGTGTTAATATATAAAGACTTTCCGATTGGGACCCATAAAGTTATAAGGCATGCTTTTCAAGAATTGGACAACTATTTCGGACTAGTAAATGCTAATGTACTTCCTCCTAGAAATATCTTCCACCCACCCCTACCCATTAAAATTGATGGAAAACTACTTTTTTACATCATGCTATACGTGCGCCAAACTTAATTCTGAAACCACTTGTGAGCACAATGATGACGAATGCAGCTTAAACAGTACATAGACAACTCTCGAACTTTCTAGAGGAACTCCAACTTGGTTTTGAAATACATACTATATACGAAGTTTGGAATTACTCAGAGCGGAGTAACAAGATATTTGATGGCTACATCGATAAATTCTTAAAATTAAAACAAGAGGCCTCTGGTTTCCCCATTGAATATGAGACTCGGGAAGAACTTGAAAAATACGTCAAGGAGTACTTTGAAACAGAGGGGATATCCTTAAATTATGATTGTATCTTAAAAAAATCAGAAAATGCGTTCAGTCTGGAAACTTTTTTTGACAGCTGTTGGAGATCTCTTACGAAGCGAGGCTTTTCGAAGAGTCAGTTTGTTGCGTTAGCTAAGCAAATGCGAGATATTTTCATGGATTCAACCAAAAGTGTTATGGACATGATGTGCTGTAATGATAACCTATTATTAATGTCGGTAGTACCTGCAGAAGATTTTGACCAAGCACGATGTAATACGAATGTAGTGATCATTGCTTTTGCAATGTCACATGCATGGCTACATCTATTTGCAACACTAGAATTGCTAGGCGAATCAGTCCTATATTTTGACATGATTCAGTTTTTTTACAAACAATCTGACAAAATTCCTCCTTTAGTACCTGTGAAACACACACATGCACGCACACACGCACGCACGCACGCACGCTCGCACGCACGCACGCACGCACGCACGCTCTCACGCACGCACGCACACACACACACATACACACACACACACACTTAACACCTTTTCAAACACGTTTCTTAAGCTGTCTTTCCCCTTTTTGTCATCATCTCATTCTATATCATCAGATCTCGGGTACATAGAGAAACAGTTGAATAAAAATTTCTGCTTTTACTCAATCCTACATGTGACTTTAATAAAATATATGTTTTATGTGGTTGCATATATTTTGCTAAAGCCAAATGTACGGCAAAAACACACAATTTTATTATCATATGGTCACACAGTGATTGAGAGAATGTGGAATGATTTCCATCAATCAATCATATTTTCTCTTAATTTTTCCATCTTTCTCTCTCTCTCTCTCTCTCTCTCTCTCTCTCTCTCTCTCTCTCTCTCTCACTCTCTCTCTCTCTCTCTCTCTAGCATTGCTTATATAAAGAAAAGATTTATTTCATCATGTCTTTTTCTGTATACGCCTTAGCTCTTTGGAAAAATTATACAATATATGTAAGTCACTGGTTCAACTATGACGCTGGAGTCCACCGGTCCCGGGAAGGTTTTTAGACATTTATCCCATATGATGTTACGTTTACTTATTGACTTCTGTTTTATCACGTTGGTGAAGTATGAGGAGAACTACACCGCCCCCCTCCCCCCAATAGACGAATATAGTTTATCGATTAATCACATGTCATCATAATCAATGTCGTCATAGATATGCTGATGTCATAATTAATTATGTCATCAATAAACATGCTGCTGAATTTTTTGAAATTAATTTGACTGGGCGTTGTTGATGCTTCCAATAACACAATATGGAACCCTTTGTGACGTAATGAGTGTGACGTCATCATACACACGCTGAGCTGATTATGATGTCATACAAGGTCAGTTGATGGATGGATACTCGGGAAAAGGTGAATTCCCATCCGTCCCAATATCATAGTAATTATGCAATGAGCATACATGTTGAATATTTTGAAACTAATTTAGCATGGAACCATCGCTATTCAAAACAATCAACCATCAACAGAATGTTTATGAAATTGTAGCTTTTTTATAAGACATACAATTTGTACATTCGTGGGGAACTTACCCATTTCCGTGAAGGAGCTATACGTCATTATGATTGTGACATCAGCTAACATGTGACATAATTTATTATGAGTCAGATACTTGAGTGACAGATGGAATCAGTTCATTCTCAGAAGCCTGATCCCCCTTATTAAATGAGCCCTGCCTTACATTTTACGTTGGTGGAAAATGGAAGATTCCATTTTCTTAGTCAATCGCATTACGTCATAATCAACGATGTGACATGTAAGCTGATGCCATAATCAATTACGCTATGAATGAACCAATTTAGCTCTTCTTAAAACGAGTAATAGTCCTCCAGGTTGTACGAATTGTGTGTCTTTACTATTTAATAATCATGCCATTGAATATTTTGAAACTAATCTGACTGGATTCTATTACTGTCATATTTTTTTTATATATGTCATCTTTTTTATTATTATTATTTTTTAAAGCTGTTTAGAGACTAGGGGTGTGCGCCGCCTGCCACCACCACCACTACCACTGCCTCTTCATTTCTGTGGAAAATCTCTTCATCATTAAAATTTGGTGATAAAATTTATGGATGAGCGATTCTCGCTTATTTTCATCGAGAATTGATAAATCATGTAAGATAGAACTCATAGTTCGCCCTCTGGATCTATGATAGAGAAAATGCAGAGAGTAACTTCCACAGGCTATAGACCTCATGGGTTGAACTCGTTGCCAGTTGTAAAGATAGACTCGACCTCCACCATCGAAAGCTGACAACATTCGATCGTCTGTAGGAAGTGTACCCAATGGGTACTAAAATTTGCACCCATGTTGAGTATTAAAGGGTGTGTAATACATGCAAATCCAGTATCTAACCGGCTTATTGGTTATCAAACAAGATGGCCATCTGGCGATCCTGGGTGGTACACGATCTACAGGAAACACTCCTATGAAACATCTTCTAGTTATAGGGGCTGTCTTCAGTAAATGGTTTAATTGAATAGTGTTCAACATTTCGTAAATATTCTTTTTTTGTTCTTAGAAACTGGTTAGAATATTTCTACTCGCATTTATGATTATATTGTTATTAAATTTGGCGTAACAAATGATGTTGTACATCTCTGTAAATCAATAGGTTCCTATGACTTTTGTCTAGTTCAATCGAATCAAGTCTTTCTATAAACTCTACTCGTCCTCTCAAAGCACTATATGAAGCTTGCCACGAACCATAGCACCAAATAATTTTTTTAGGGGGTGGGTTTATTGCAACTCCTTCAGAAATTAAACATTTTTTTATAAGTTCTGTCTTTCTACTCTGTGTCGGACCTGCAACCAACATAGTAAATGGATGATGCAGTAAAATAGAAGTAGTTGAGATACCATTGTTGTTGTTCATTTCATGGGTTCACGAATATCAATTAATGAAAGAAACCGTGGTTTTTTTGTGTTTTATGTTTTTCTAAACATAAATTCTGTTGACAACTGAAATCTGAACAAATTTCATTGACTATTTAGCTGTCTGACTGCTGCAAGCAACCTGACAATAATTTCAATAACTTTGGATCTGTTCAATATTTTGAGAACATTTTGACTAAAAGTTGCTTAAAAATCAACAGCATTCAGTCAAATAGTTTTCAAAATATCCAACAGATCCAGAACTATACCGACTGAAAAATTAGCGTCTGCAAAAATCCAGCAAACAAACAGTAAAAAACAAATCATCCACTTCGCCTAAGCTTAATCTGGCCCCTTTTTTCAGAACATTATATATCTACTGCATACAAACGTCTGGTTTTGTAACTCTCTAAGGACTCGTCTTCCACTATGAATGATGTATAATACGAACATCTCACATACTCGTTAGGGATGTGTTATTTTTTGCAGTGTGGCTAAGGTTGGAGTTGTCTACATTTCAGCACATCTCACAGCCCAGTTAGAGATGTGTTATTTTTTGCAGTGTGGCTAAGGTGGTTGGGGGGGGTGTCTACATTTCACCTAAGCCTAATCAGAGTGAGCATGCGCGTGCATATGCATATGTGTGTATGTGCATGTATGTATGTATGTATGTATGCGTGCTCTAGTGAGTCAATAAGTGATAGATGATACATTATGAAGATGATTAGTTGTCTGTGTGTATGTGTGTCCATGCATGAGCGCATGTGTGCGTGTGTGGTAGGGAAGAGATTAGCTTTTCTCAAATTTCAGTCATCATAGTTTTCAAAATATTCAAAGTTTCGACACAGACCTATCCAGGTTTTTTCAGTGACATTAGTTTCTAAATATTTAACAAACATGTTTAAGATATAATACATTGAACCAGTCATTTCAGTGGTAAATTTTCAAAAATGGTCTTCTCATCATATGAGGAAATTGATATTCCCAAGACCGCAGAAAACTGATGAGTGCGTGCGTGCGTGCGTGTGTGGTAGGGAAGAGAATAGCTTTTCTCAACCTTCAGTCATCATAGTTTTCAAAATATTCAAAGTTTCCACACAGACCTATCCAGTTTTTTTCAGTCACATTAGTTTCTAAGTATTTAACACACACGTCTAAGACATAATACATTGAACCAGTTATTTCAGTGGTAAATTTTCAAAAATAATCTTCTCATCATATGAGGAAATTGATCTTCCCAAGACCGCAGAAAACTGTTAGTATTTTTGAAAAAATAAACTCTGTCATCTTTGATAAAATGGTGCTAATACGGGAAAGAGTAATTATGAAAATATGTCGACACAAAAAAAGACCAGCTATTATTTAAGATTTTATTAAATATAGACCACAGATACAATATACATAGAATTCTTATACAGTAAAATATATATGATATGATAAACCTATTTTAATGGGAAAATATCCCATTTCTATTAAAACTATGACAATTATATTCATGCAAATATTATGATAATACAAATTTTTATTTTTAAATATTCAATATTATTTATCCAGAAAATGATAAATAAGACATCTAACTTCATCCCACCAACATGTTCTACACATACGTAATAGATCCTCAGCATGATGACCCAAGATCGGAGATCCTTACAGAGATTGTGAAAATTAAAAGATACCGATTCTCTGAGAAGCGACTTCAATGTAAAGTGAAACATTATCAACAATGTTAAGATAATAGTCAACACCAAGACAGGAATGCAATTACATTCTTCCATTGCTATCCTATCCATTAGACCAGATAGCATTTCAACATAGATAATTTTTATCTTCTTCTGCATATTCAAACTAGGACAATAGTGCCGATTTAGTCCATAGCAAAGCTCTATAAATGTCATTGGATGATTACATAAGCAACAGCTTTTGAAGTTTTTACCATTCTTAGATTCACATTTCTCATTGCCATCTTCTTTAGCAGGTGAACCACTACATTTAGTTGAAATTAGGTCATTATAATCACATTCAGAGTCACTAAAATTAGGCTTGAGATAATCAAACCATTTATGTTTAGTTCCACAAGGGGGCGGTGTGAAATGGTCCAGCTGTTTATAATCCATTTTGCTAGTCAGCAGTGGTGAAGGTCCTGTGTCACGTTTTCCAATCAAGCATTCCAGTATCTCCCTAGGAAATGAATGCTTAAATTCACGATCATATAATCTACTATGTCTTATAAATAATCATGATGTCCTCATTTTCTATACTAATACTCAGAAAGTCATCAACTGTTCTAAAATACAAGTCACCTTGCAGATATCTCTCATGTATTATACATACAATAGTAGACCATCATTCAGGTTTAAATGAACAATGTAAATACATCCAACGACCTGATCCTGGGGAGTTTCCAAATAATGCAATTAGTTCCTCACATGCTTTATCACTCTTTAGACCGATTCCATTTTCACCAATATCGTTTGTCTTGTAAACATTGCTTATGGATAAAAGATCATCAAATCTTTCCAATTGAGCTTGAACCATTTCATGCCATTTTCTTCTTCTTAGGAGGAGGACAGCTAATCTCGATTTTATCAGCTTCTTCAGTAGACTTGTTATCAGCAAAACCTTATTCGATGATGTTTCTAAGTCAGATGATGAAGCACCTAATTCCAACACAACTATAATATCAGTTACATTACTCTTAACACATTTTTCTGTGTTTCTGGTCTGTGATCTTCGTGGGCCATGACTTCTCCAGGAAGGATGTGTAAAGCCTTCAAGTGGAGTGCGAGGTTCTCAGGTGGTGAAACGAGTTTGTGGCACCCGTCCCTGCAGTTTCCGGTTTTCTCAGGAAGAATGTGTAAAGGCGCTTTGTATGACCATATATGGTAAAATAAAAGTCAAGGGGCGTGGCTTAATATTTAAATATTTGTAAAAATGAGAAAAAAGGGCGTGGTGTAATATTTAAATATGATGACGTCACAACCGGTTCGGTGGCTCAGCCAATCAAAATCCCGGTCTATCTAAGCCCATTAACTACTACCCCTAGTATAAACTGATCGATTTTCATGGCTAAAATCTTGACAAAAGAAAGCTTGTTGCCATAAATTATGATTAGATACATTGATCAAATTCTGCATCTGTGTATGTATGTATGATTACTGTATTCTGTGGCTGTAGTAGTAGAAACATTATACAGCAATCAGTCCCTCTTCACTTTGACCTCAACCACAATTTTTAGCTTCCTCAGGTCCATTCTTGATCTGAGTGTACCGAGTCTTACTTTTTTTAGGTCATCTCACAGTACACTTAACATATTTATACATTGACGTCCTCTCCTAACTGTATATTTGCTTCTCCCAGTAGTGCGAATTCAAATGCTCTCTGTACTGATGTGTCCGCTGCCATCCTCAGCACATGGCCAACCGTTGAATATCTCTGCTGGGCGAATTTTGCAGACAACAGCGATGTATTGTACATCTTGTATTTCACATCGTTGGAAATTATGCTGTCTGGCCGCCGGTCCCCAATGAGGATGTAAATATGTTTACGGTGGTAGTGCGAGAGGCCTTTGAAAATTACCGCTATGTAAATCGGTGTAGACCGATCGAATTGAATAGCTAAAGCTAATAGTGAGTAAGTACTGTGTTATTTGAGCTTTTTCCAAGTAACAGTAGACAGTGCTACTGGACGCAGATAATACCCGAGTACTGGGCAATTTGCTGTAAACATGGGTGGTTACCTCGAATGCCTTCAACATTAAAGTTGGTAATGGCTAAAGACTTCGAGATGTCACTCTTGATACTGAGAAATCCAGCGGTGCATTGCAAGGATCTAGCACTACTGGAGGAGCTGACTTCATGTTTGTAGGTTTGATGAAGGCGGTGTTCAGTGCTAGAGAGAAGTGCCTGCTATCAGAGTGTACTCGATGAAGTTCGTGAGATGACTGCCAAGTACTCGGGATCCAGCCTAATTATCTGGACAGGCGATATGAATGGCATGCTAAATAGGCCTAAAGACTAAAAATGGTAAACTCCTTAAGCAGTTTTGTACAGAATCTTGGTATAGCCTGTCTGTTATGATGCCCGATGCGCCTACATATTACCACTTTGTTGGCGGTTCTACCTCGGAGCTAGACCTAATCTTTGTACCGACAGCACAATCAAATCAAGAGTGTTACTGTAGACACTAGACACCTGATAAATAATAGTGCGTGCGACGCTAAAACTGAACATAGGAAAATTGACTGCTCCCCAACCAGTAAATCAGACCAAGCAGCGAGTAAACTGGGAGAATGTGGGTATTACAGCATATAAAGACCTAACTTCCACTCGGCTACAATCCATGCTAAAAGTTGCCGGTCTAAATCTCTACCCAGATCTGCTCCTAAAAAGGACAAACGAGATCCTGTATACCTCAGCAGCCGAAGCTAGTCCTGCACGAGTAAAGAGCAGACAAAAGACACGGTATAAGTGGGATGCGAAGCTAAAGCCGCTGACACAGGCAGCCAAACTTGCTCATTGGGCTTGGAAATGTGATGGATGTCCAACTGACGGAGAAACAGCAGAAAATAAGAAAGATAGCAAGAGATTGCTGAAAAGAATGCAGCGACGTCTAGCTGCCGAAGAAAGAAACAGTTTCCATAGTACCAGAATGGATGCGGGACTAAAGGACAGGAATCGTATGTTTAGTGCAATGAAGCGAATACGAAATGATAAACCAGATCAAGCCACATCTGTTATCTTCCCCCCGGCCAAACAGATGACAATACAGAATCTGAACTATGGGCATCCTACTTTGAAGGCCTAGGGATGAGCCGACATACGACAGTGAAATGAAAGACTCATTAGAGCTCAGGCGCAGCCCTTGCCACCAATTAGCATTGAAGAAACTGTGCGGCATGTCTTTAAGCTCAATCATAGAAAAGCTGCTGATATATTCGGAGCTACGGTGGAACACCTGCTGTTTTCCTCTCATGAAATACTTGAAGTTCTTACAATTGTCATCAACAAAATACATGCTAGAGGTGAAATACCAGACGTGATGAAAACCGGTCTTGCCACTCCAGTGCCAAAAAGGGCAAATCACAACGTCTACCGGACAACTACAGAAGAGTAACTGTGGGGTCGGTCCTTGGAAAAGTGGTGATGAAGGATATCGTGCGGCAAATAAGGCCAATACTTAACCAAACCAAGAATAGGATGCAGTTTAACTGTAAATGCGGCATTCGTGCTTAGTGAGACGGTTGCTGAGGCCATCGACACAAAAAGGCACCAATACATCACATTCTTAGATGCAAGCAAGGCTCATCCTAGCTTATTGAATTTTATCTACAATCAAGGCATCAGTAGAAAGCTATAGAGTGCGATCAATAGCATGTACACAAGTATCAGTGCAGTTGTCAAGTGGAATGGTGTGTTGTCGAGAACATTCACCGAAGGCCAGGGTATCAGATAGGGAGGTGAATCATCTACTGACTCATTCAACAGTAGGAGTAATAGACTGCTTGATAAACTCGAATCTCACCCAGCAACATTCCAAGCCGGTACAGTTCCAACTGGAGCCATCATGTGCGCTGATGATTTGGCACTAGCTGCAAGAACACCACGTGATATGCAGCTACTACTCAATGAGGCTCAGCTCGATGTATCAAGTGTTAGATATCTATTCAGCAGTACAAAAACCACCACCATGGCAATCAGAGGCGCCCAGACGGCCAAACCCTTTCCTAATGGTGACCCACTTAATGCTACACAAGAGGAAAAGCACTTAGGCGTCATCAGAAATCCATCATGCTCAAACAAGCAGGCCATAGAATGCAGAATTAACACAGCTAGGCGAGCTGCATATTCCCTTATGGGGGCTGGTCTCCATGGCTTGAATGGCCTCAACCCGGTGCTGTCCAAGCACATCTGGGACATATCTGTAACACCAATCCTATTATATGGACTAGAATGGCTGATCCTAAAGACAGCAGAGATCGATAAACTCGAGGAGTTCTACCGGATGAACCTGAAATATATACAGCACTCATTGTTACGACTGCAAACGTTGCTGTCTACTTACTGTTTGGAGCCCTTTCGATTGAAGGCCAACTGCACAAGAGGATTCTGATTTTCCTAGTAAATATGCTGCATAGGCAGAATTCCGTGGAGAAAGAACTATTTGTTAGGCAACTTGCTGTGAAGACCCTTTCATCTTATAGCTGGGTGACTATGGTCAGACACATTCTACATCAATATAGTCCGCCATCAGCATTCAGTCTTGTGAACAACCTGCCTGGCAAGGGAAGATGGAAGGTGCTGGTGAATGTACATATCAATGCATACTGGGAGTGAATTCTAAAAGAAGAGGGCAGAATGAAGAAAACCTTAGAGTCCCTGGATATAGATGGCTGTCGCATTGGTCACCCTAGGTGGCTGTCGCATCGGTCACCCACATATGGCATGGGAAAGCTTAAAAAACTGACAAAATATCAGTATACAAGGCCAGTGTGCACGTTAGACTCTTGGTCCAGCGATATCACCTCCTCGGTGGACTCTCCATGAGCGGATCGGCATCTACTGTGTGTCCTCTCTACAAACGGGATAATGAGTCTCTCATTCACTTCCTCTTGTTATGCGCCAGGCTTCAGTCAGCCCGGAAAAACCCGCTGGATAAAATCCAACGCCACTTGCATCAGCTTGGGCTTATAGCAACAAACGCCAAATGCATACAGGCTATACTCGACAGCAGCACACTTAATGTCCAGCAGGAAAACTTGCAGACTATGACCAAACTCCTGAAGGAGTCCAGAGACCTCTGCTACATGCTGCACCTGAAACGGACAGCAATCATGAATACCCCTGACTGCTTGCAGGGAAAGCTGGTGTGCTGAATCTACAGGCACCCACTCGACTATCTGATTCAGATTACTTACAGATTATGTACACATTAAGACAACGGGCTTTTGATAGCAAGCAAGTCATGACAATCTACATATCGTGTTCTTCGGTTAGAGACAATAGCGTTTATTAAATAATACGTATTGTAATAATATTCGATATCTGCTCCTAACGGAGGTTCGTCTAAAGGACATTAATTTTCATGTTCAAGAGACGGGATCTACACAAGAAGGAAAGAAAGTGGTTTTTCTCCAGCGGTATGGGGAGGAGGCTCGTTTCGCATAAAAAGGCGGACCCAGAGCGAACGTTGTCCTATTTTACTTAATGCAATTAAATTGATTATTGTCTGTCTGCGCAGTCATTGTTCTGTGTGTTTCGGGCAGGTTGGTGAAGAGGCTGTACCTCAACGCGGAGACTACTAGTGTTGTGAGCAGTCGAATCAACACCCTTCTCTGGTCAATGATATGGAACAGTAGACCTTTCCACTCTATCCATCCAGCATATGACGTCATAATTAACTACGTGGCGTGAAGAATGACATCATTAATCAATGACGTCATAAATGACGCTGATAAGTACGTCACGAACGCGTAATTGAAGAAGAATATGGTTATTGTTCGAATTGTATAGCTTTACTATTTAATGAAAATTGGGCTGCATATTTTCAAACTAATTTGAATGTGTGCTGTTAATAATATGTTATTTCCAGAGATAAGTATGGACAGTCAGGCGGCTGTTAAATTATTCTATTCTTAGCCATTAAATTTCTTTTTTTCTCACACAACTTTTAGATACGGAATGTATCTCTAAAGCTTAGTCATGTTGTTGTTGTTGTTGTTGTTGTTGTTGTTGTTGTTGTTGTTGTTGTTGTTAGTGCTTTCAGTAGGGTGCCCCAATCCCTAACTTTTAAAATCGTTACTCCTCTGTTATTGATGAACGGATCTTGATAAAACTTGAGAATGGTACTTCATAGGCCACTCTCGGCATCAGTTGCGAGCCCAATGGCGGGTCTTGCTGGGTTTTAGAAATTAGTTTCAAAGTATTCAACAGAATATATATTAAATTGCAAAATCATCACAGACATATTTTCTATTTTCGTGACGGTGATACGCCACTTTGATTGTGACCCTTAAATTTTTATATATCTATATATAAATATTTTATATAGGGATGCAATTGATTATGATGTCAGATACCTGAGCGTCAAATCAGAATCCTCAATTAGCCATATGCCTACCTGGTTGATTAGCTCAGGTGCTGATCCGTGAAATGCAGAATTGTCGTATTTCTTCCTACTGTCAATGCTGTCTGAGGTGACGACAACGTCTTTATCATTGTTATCGTAGCTTAGGCCTATTACAGGTGCCTTTGCGGATACAGTGCCACGCTTCAACATCCTGAAGCAGAACCCGTCTTACTCACTCTTGACTAACAAACCATAAACCTGCAAGTGAAAATAATAAGTTTTGCTTATCCCTCTAGCCTGCGAACTTTTTCAAAGAAATTTCAATTTTTTCCATAGAAAATGTAAATTTTCAGAAGTAGAGAATACTATTTTTGGAAAATTTACCACTGGAATGACTGGCTCGGTTATCGAGCCAGTCATTCCTGTGGCAAATCTTCCAAAATATTCTTCTCTTTGTCTTCAAATGGACATTTCTCTAGACCATTGCGCAAGCTGTGTTGAGCTGACCTGAGTGTTAAAGGGGTAAGACCAGAGACGATACATTCTGTATAGTGCGTCAAATATTTTGTTGGGTATTTTGAAACTAATTTGCTTGGAACTTGTTGCTGTCGTAGTCCAATTAGTTTCAAAATATTCAACGACTTTCCTGTATTTAACAACTTTCCTGCGTGGTGGGCGAGTGGTTAGGGATTTGAGCTCGTAACTTTAAGTTTGCAAGTTCGCTTCCCTGCCTATTCGCTGAGTTGTGTCCTTGAGAAAGTCGTTTAACTTTGAGTTGCTCCAGTTGACCTAGCTGTAAATATGTCCCTGTGCTAACATCGCTCTCCATTTTCGCCAATAATAAAACACGCATTTATAGCCTACAATTTTGAACAAATTGCGAAAAATAATTCAATTTTACGACAGTGTCTGTCAGCTTAACAGTACTGTATGCATGCTGGATTTCTCTAGACTACATTCTCCATGGTGTCTAACTCTGGATATGCTTACT
The DNA here is from genome assembly GCA_034401795.1 of Chaetoderma sp. LZ-2023a. Classification (NCBI taxonomy): domain Eukaryota; kingdom Metazoa; phylum Mollusca; class Caudofoveata; order Chaetodermatida; family Chaetodermatidae; genus Chaetoderma; species Chaetoderma sp. LZ-2023a. The sequence goes on from CM067365.1 coordinate 2,681,702, forward strand.
GACTATTTTGAAAACATTTTGAATGAAAGCCGTTGGTGGCTAGGCCACCAATAACGTTCAGTCAAATTGTTTTCAAAATATTCAACATGTATGTCAGCTTAAGAAAGGACTTCACATCATGTCTGATATGTAAGACTCTAGTGAATACAGCGCGTGCTTAAACTGGCTTCATACATGACGCGATAACCTCAATCAAAATAGATTTTCAACTGAAAGAAAAATATGCAGACGCCCCACTCCCGTAAGAAAATACGTGATAGTTGTCGCTTAAAAAACCCGCATTCAGAGTAGCTCGTCTGAATATAATATTCATAAGACCCCCACCTCCAACCCCCCCCCCCCCACCTGCCCACCCACCCATCAGTTTAGTATAGTTTAGTTTATTCGGTCCACTTCTCTTGAAGTATACGAATACAGGTACATTACCTGTGCATATAATCTATTTCACAGTCAGTTATGGCATTTGACCGATCGCGTCTGCGAAGCATGCGTCATAAGCCGGTGCCCGATTTCAATTGCTTACAATTGGAGTCAGGGACCAGTTCAAGACGATAGCCTCACGATAGCCGAATGCCACATGCATTTTACCATTTGCATAAAATACTTCACCAAATTCTCTTGATCAGAGCCAGTATTTTCCTGCGACGAAGTTTGCCTAGGCTGATCGATGGGCTCCGCTCTCTTTTGGAGCGACGACCTCCGCCCAGACCAGGGCCAGATAATTGCTTTTGAAATTAAGTATTGATATTCAAGTGTGCTAAATAGCAATTTTATCAAGGAATATGTATATATGTAGGTATTTTTATATCTCAGGATGCACGCATACGCACGCGCGCATGCAAACACGCGCACGTGTGCCCAACACGCAGGTACGCACTTCGAGCACTATTCAGTAGTCTTTTAGTTTACATTTCAGATCAATATTTAACTTGGTTTCATCGGTGGCCACTACTGCATAAGACAGCAGTGACCGCCTATCAAACCACGGCAAATATTCATCATATATTAAAACTGTATATTCTTGTTCATTTGAACCCGTTGAAAATAACGTTGATAAATTTACATAGTGATATCAACTTCGTCCGCTTTTGTTCATTCGTGAGTTGCTACATTTTAACAGTATTTGGATTTCTATATACGGTTTTCTTTCTACAGCTAGAGATGGACATTCGAAAAGATAATGGAACTCATCTCCCAGTGTGTTTTGATTGCATAAGGTGCAAACACGCTCATGTCTAGGGAGATGTTCAAATCGCCCAACCTCTATTGGTAACCTGTGATTAGATGTTCTAAATCTACATAATATTTTTGACAGTGTCTGAGGGAGCGAGGTTAAATACGTTTCTAGTCTAAAAGTTTCTTTAAAAATTCTATACGACGTGCAAATACTGCTGTTAAAAACTTCGCCTCTCCATTTCTGGATATACTGATCAGAGAGTACTTGTTTTGTAGTGAGCTTTAACCATTCAGGCTGGCCTGGATTCTGGCTGTGCCATACATCTGGTAACCCAGTATTATCAAGGAGTGCTTTCACATGTGATATCCATGGCCATTGGAATTCGTTATTTTCGCGCATGCATGGTAACAATCAGTATAGTTTATATGAGATTTTCGCCATTTTCCCACATACTAAATTTGCCAAGTATGCGGTTATCCTATTATTAATTTTTATGCTCAACGGGAACTGGCCACGTTCGCCATAAACCATTGCAGAGTGTGGAGAATTTTTAACTCCTAAAATCGTTTTATAGAATCGTTTCTGTAAAGACCTGTGTCTGTATATAACACCAGCACACACATTGGTAAGACTCCCGATATGTGGGCTAAACAGTAAACACGCAATCGGTGAGGTGGCGGTGGGTGCACGGAGCGGGGCTATGGGGGATGGGGTTGGGTGGGTGGGTGTGTGGGACGGGTGGGATGGGGTAGGGTGGGGTGGGTTGTGGGTTGCGGGTGGCTTGTAGTGGGGGTGGAGCGCGAGTCTCTCATACCAGCCCTTCTCAATGGCATTGGCATTGCTAGTTGACCTCCTGATCTCAAAACCAAAAGGGCCTCCAAGCTCACCCTCCCACCCAAGCTTGTTGAAGATCGCTTAAATAGAAATTGATTTAATGAGATAACACGAACCCCGCGACACATCACCCGCTATGTCAAAATGATTCCAGTACTGTTTTGTCATAAGCTCCTTTACAAGACTCGGTTATAAGCGCACATGATGCAACCATGTTCTTGAATAGTTCAGTAACATCGTGGAAATCAGGCTCCACCAATGCATTCCACCCACACAACACAATTACTCATAGCAACCCGTTAGTGGTCGCTGAGCAATCTTCTAGTTAAGGCTGCAGCACCCCTGTTAAAGTTTCAACATATTTTTAAGAATTGTTCCTGGAGACGTCGTGGTCCGCGTCGGCCCTACACACTCGCCGGTCCCGGTCGGCTATAAGCAATTATCTCGATTGTGATGCCAGAAGCTCCGCTTTGAACACCCTTCTAGGGGTGGGGTGGTGGAAGAAGTAGTAATAACTTCCGTCATCTTCTGACTCAGACCTTTCATACGGGGTATCCAGCATGTCGAGCGATATGTTTTAGAGCAACGTAAACACAAGTCAACAGTAATAGGCCTATATAGCAATATTTATTGAAAGGATAACTAACCTCATTTCTCGATAGCTATTTAGGTGATCTAATATGCCGCTGACAAACTATGCAGGTAATTTTAAGCTCTCTATCATCCCGATAAAGAAAGATATTCTGGCTTTAGTAGCTAAAAGTTACTACATTTCTACAGCCTATGATGGCTGTTATGATTTACTTTTCAACCAATCAGAAAAACCTAGTGTGCCCGCCTAGGTATATACACTCGGTCATAGAGGTGCCAGCTATAGTTTGGCAATTTTCTATGAACGCAATCATGCAGGTAAGCTGCTGAATATTTTAATACTAATTTGACTGGAAGCTGTTGCTGCCATAGGCAGCAATAACTTCCAGTCAAACAAGTTTCAAAATATTCAACAGGATAAGTTTTACATAATAAAGAACGTAAAACATTGGCACTTGCATGACATCACACACTATCGCTCAAGGAGACAAAAGGGTGTTGATCACTGGTCAACATTTACGCGATATTAGAAAGCAGATAATTGTGTAAGCTGGTACCCAACTCCAATTGCTCATAATCACAATAGTCGCCCATATCCTGAGCCAGAGAATCGCCAGCGAGGGAATGAGGAGTCGGGTACCAGCCTAATAATTGTGATACAAATAAGGAAATGTGACAGGATCTGACTGATATGGAATCTATAAACCATAATCTATCGGCACAATGCAACATCTGAGATGAGATTAGCATCCCTTGAAACCAAGATAATTCACCTTTCCAGAGTACCCACCCATCATATGACGTCATAATGCGCTGCGTGATGTGTACAATGACATCATAATGAATGACGTCATGAATGACGTCGATAAGTACGTCACGAACGCATATTTGAAGACGGTCTATGCGTTGTTGTACAAATTGTTTGCTTTTACTATTTAATAAATATTCTGTTGAATATTTTGAAACTAATTTGATTGGCGCTGTTGCTGCCTATGGCGCCCAGTCAAATTAGTTACAAAATATTCAACAACTTCCCTGTATAGTTTTCAGGAAATTGATAGCTAGGGCATTTGGGGATCGATCAGTCCCAACACGGCGAGATGTGGGTGGAGCTTAGCTAGTGATGGGCGGAGCATAGCTAAAAATGTAAAGGTCCATTACAGTCTCCTTTATCAATTCATGCAGAATCACATATCAATAATAGTAGATAACAAAATAATGACAGCGATAAATAATAAAGTGATAATAACGGATAAATCATATTCGTATTCTTCCCCAGGCTACGAAAAACTGTCTAACCCTGGTAAAAGTTGTGGCGTATCCAGTTTCGGCGAGGCTCTAGTTTCGGTGAACTTTCGCTACGCATGCGCTGTGTAACAACAAAAGTTCTCATGACGTCATAATTTTGTAGTCAAACGGTACGGTAATTATCGGTAACGCTTACCGCGGTTCACTGCAACATGCACATTAAAATGCTAAGTGAGCAATAAATCACCTTTAGCGTGTAAAAATGCATCAACCGAGAAAAAACAAGAAAATAACAATAAAACAGTTCCCCATTCTGACAACTTCGAACGTGCAGCATTTTTTGCTCCATATCGTAGCTGTATTGCCCAGAAACAGTCATTTGGGAGAACCTGTATGCGGTATCACCGAAACAGGATACCATCGTTTTTGTTTGTTTTGAAGTACGTCATCGCCTAATGACTCTATATTTTGAGATTTCGTTTTGGGGGACTTTCTTCTAACTTGGCGCTGGATAAGGGATAAAGTCACTAACAAATTAAGCCAATTTATTTTAAAATATCCATGGTATTTATTAAATTATTAGCAATTTCTGCTTAGGCTCCCCGAAACTGGATACTCCGCACTATATTGTATGTTCTTTTCTCCTTACTTAAGCCGGGTTTGGCGGATACGAGTACGGAAATAGGACTGGATATACATTTAGAGACGGAAGAAACGGTATTGAATTTTGAATACCGAAATGCTGTACAAATATTTCATTAGGATAATAATTGTGTCATAGGCCAAAATAAAGGGAGAAATAATAATAATAAACAACAAGTAACAAGTTAGGAAACGAAAAAGCTACGGAACTTCTTACACTAAACAAAACCTGACCGCTTGAACGGGGCTGCCTTATAAATACAATATGGTGGCGGATTAAATCGCCCAAAAATGTGGTCCCAGCATGGCTGGGATTCTGAAAGGGCGCTTCGTGAGGAGGTTCTTGGATTTTCCAGCAATCTAGGCATACAAATCAACAAAATAGAAGATATCAACATAGTCATATCTGACACATATTTATATCAAATATAGGCAAATTTAATGTACAGATATTTTTTTTAACCCCCGCCCCCTCCCCACCCCACCGCACGGGCCTGGTCTCAGGACGTTCAAATGCGACTACGATCACTATAGTGCAGGGTGACCAATGTATAATATTGACGGTGTTACATAAATGAGAAGCACCCTATGACATGATAATGCCTGGATGAACGGACACGGTTCTGCTCTGACCTACTTGACTGAATGGTCATGGTTCTGCTCTGACCTACTTGAGTGAATGGTCAAGGTTCCGCTCTGACCTACTTGAGTAACCAACTTCTACTAAGCGTCACAATGGTTTGTTGGTAGGATGAGGATTAATATAAGTTAAGGTTGCCGATCTCAGGACTCGTCTGCAACTAATACAATTGCTTAAATCACTTTAAGAACAATCTAACCCAACTCATCCAACGTGGAATGGCCAAGGTGTCGCTTGTGTGGATTTAAAGCTATGCCTCTCCTCGCTGGGGAAGAACCACTTCTGTCGAAACGTCGGCAATGTTCTGTCCATCAAATAGCCCTCCGGTGTTATCACCCGTAAGCGGTGGGTGGCACATCTACCAAACGTCATGTCGGAAATAAGTCCTTGAGCTATTTACAAAACCCAAAACTAGTCAGAAAACTCTCCGCGAGGGAGAACGTGCCGTTATGGTCTGTTGACGTCGGTAACTAGCCGTCATAGGACAGAAATCTCTACGCAGCTATGAGGAGAGGAGAAAAATGTTTTCCGATATGTGTTAAATAACTTATAACTAAAGCAACGGTAAATGCTCAAGGAGCCTCGTGGAACAATATAGGTTTGGTTAGTCAAATCCGACACAGGGAACTGAAATGTCTACTACTAGTAACCTTAAAATTTCTAGCAAGGAATTACTATCAATTGTTGTGTTAAAACTGTTGACTCTAGGACAGCACGTAAGTTCCCTTAGCCTTGTGCTGTGCTTCATTATGATGTGGGTTAAAATCTTGCAGTTGCCATTATATAGTAATCTGGTTAAATAGCAATAGATAATAATAAACTATTAAGAAAACACCATGTCTGTATAGCTACATATAACACTATAAACGTGTCCATATACAAATACAGCCCCCACCCCAACCCGCCGCTACCCACCCCACCCGCATGGATGTACTCAGTATTCTGCAATGATACAAGTCCTTGTACAATACCGAGTACATCCGCTGGGGTGGGGTGCGGGGGCGGGGGGGGGGGGGAGGGCGTGCAAAGGGTGGGGGTGGGGAGCGGGAGGGTGGGAGCGGGAGGGGAAAGTAGTAAATGTACACTTCCTCGAATGCAGGCACACAAAGTCCAGACAAAACCGGACAACCGCGATAACAGAAACCAAGTTGGAGAATCGCTACTTTCGTTCAACCATTCACTTCTCGTCAGCAGCGGATATATCTATAGGTTCACTAATGATACTATCGGCGGAACACGAATATTGAATCGTCCGTTAAGAGATATGTATGCACAATGGGATAGAAGTGAGGTCCCATGCTCCTTCAAAATGATGATGAAAACCAGTCAACCGACCAGGAGAAGTCATCTGGAACTAGATGTCTAAAAACTTTCTTGGAACCTGATCACCTTTCCAATTCTACATCACGAAGAAAGCCTCCGATTTCTCGAGAACTCGGTTCAGGTATGGCAGTGAGCCGTTCGCAAGATTTACCGGGAGAAGTAAACTGAAGGAAGAATCACCCACGTCTCGAAATCCAGCAACTCCAGACTGTCAAGTAAACAGGAACAACTCCAGACTGTCACGTGACAGGAACAACTCAGTAAACTCAACACACGAGGAAATTCGATTACTTTTCTCGGTTCACGGATTAACATTGATAACTCTTTGCAGGAATTCCCCATTGCTAAACACAGTGGCCCACGGTACCAAAGAATATATAACTGGACTGAAGAGGAACGTTCTCTTGGGATAAGCACATTTCTAGGGATGGAACTTTACTTATATCTTACTTTACTGACCACTGAATGGCCAAATCTGGTCTACTAAAGTTAGAAATTCTTAAATAAGTTCTACAGACGCTGGTCGACCGTCTGGCATTAATACTGCCAAAAAGAGGCTATAAACCTTGAAAAAACCCGTTCCAATAACCAATTTTTCTATACTAGTGTTTTTGTGTTTAGTTCTGATGATGCTAGTTTATCGGTGGCGCGAGGGTGTCCACGCTGAGAGCAGGCGAAGATGTTGACCGTATTGCGAGTTCGTACTGCAGTTTCTGACTCAAAGGAAACGGCTCGCCTGCCCCTCACTATAAAAAAAACCCCTATGAAACTCGAGCACGCACACACATGGAATTGTTGAAACAGCCCTTTATATACTCAGACAACTTTAATTTCTAGAAAGGTGTGCTCAGAGATGAAGGTCCAATCAGCATGCTTGCGATGGAGCAGGAATCCAGTCACGTGAGCCGGTCTGGCGCGTCAATGACATTCTCTAAAAAATATCACCCACGCATGATGGCCAGAAAACTTCAATATTCGCCCACAAACATCTCTGGGTTTGGGTAGGGTTGCTGATGTGTGTGTGTGGTGGGGAGGGGAGTGGGTGGGGGCTTTGGGGGGGGGGGGGGGTGGGTGGGTTGAGGTGTGGAGGTGTGGAGGTGTGGAAAGTAACTGACCGATTCCGAATTCTTATTAAATGCTCCGTCGCATGTTACTCAATAATGTCAGAATACATTTACTAAGTTTAGTCATTTTAGGTAACCATAATATAGTATGGAATATTTTAGTCAAGTGCATATTGCCACTGTTGATGGCTAACGTAGCTAACGTTCATTAGGTATATCTACAGTTGCTGGCTAACGCGGGTAACGTACAATAAATCTATCTACAGTTGCTGGCTAATGTGGCAACGTACAATAGATCTATCTACAGTTGATGCCTAATGTGGTAACGTACAATAGATCTATCTACAGTTGCTGGCTAATGTGGTAACGTACAATAGATCTATCTACAGTTGCTGGCTAATGTGGTAACGTACAATAGATCTATCTACAGTTGCTGGCTAATGTGGTAACGTACACCAGATCTATCTACAGTTGATGGCCAATGTGGTAAGTTCCGTAACGTACAATGGATCTATCTACACTTGCTGGCCAATGTGGTAACATAAAATAGATCTATCTACAGATGCTGGCCAATGTGGTAACGTATCTACAGGTGCTGGCCAATGTGGTAACGTATCTACAGGTGCTGGCCAATGTGGTAATGTATCTACAGGTGCTGGCCAATGTGGTAACGTATCTACAGTTGCTGGCCAATGTGGTAACGTACACTATATCTATCTACAGCTGTTGGCTAATGTTTATAACGTACACCAGATCTATCTACAGTTGATGGCCAATGTGGTAAGCTCGGTAACGTACAATGGATCTATCTACACTTGCTGGCTAATGTGGTAATGTACAATAGATCTATCTACAGTTGTTGGCTAATGTGTATAACGTACACCAGATCTATCTACAGGTGATGGCCAATGTGGTAAGTTCCGTAACGTACAATGGATCTATCTACACTTGCTGGCCAATGTGGTAACATAAAATAGATCTATCTACAGGTGCTGGCCAATGTGGTAACGTATCTACAGGTGCTGGCCAATGTGGTAACGTATCTACAGGTGCTGGCTAATGTGGTAACGTACAATAGATCTATCTACAGTTGTTGGCTAATGTGTATAACGTACACCAGATCTATCTACAGTTGATGGCCAATGTGGTAAGTTCCATAACGTACAATGGATCTATCTACACTTGCTGGCCAATGTGGTAACAAAAAATAGATCTATCTACAGGTGCTGGCCAATGTGGTAACGTATCTACAGGTGCTGGCCAATGTGGTAACGTATCTACAGGTGCTGGCCAATGTGGTAACGTATCTACCGGTACTGGCCAATGTGGTAACGTATCTACAGGTGCTTGCCAATGTGGTAGCGTATCTACAGTTGCTGGCCAATGTAGTAACGTACACTATATCTATCTACAGTTGTTGGCTAATGGTTATAACGTACACCAGATCTATCTACAGTTGATGGTCAATGTGGTAAGCTCGGTAACGTACAATGGATCTATTTACACTAGCAGGCCAATGCGGTAACGTAAAATAGATCTATCTACAGGTATTGGTTTATATAGGCAACGTACACCAGATCTATCTACAGTTGATGGCCAATGTTGTAAGTTCCGTAACGTACAATAGATCTATCTACCGTTGCTGGCCAATGTGGTAACGTACAATAGATTTATCTACAATTGCTGGCGAATGTGGGCAACGTACGACAGAACTATCTACAGTTGCGCAATGTTCGCAATTAGATAATTGCCATTAATTTGCAATGATGACTAACATGGATATCATACCAGAGATATTATTGCATATTAGGCACAATTACTAGCTAACGTGCAATAGACCTCCCAAGAGAACTATTCACAATTGCACATTATGCGGCTAACGTGGCTAACACGCAATATATCTATCCATTTTTGTCACAGTTGCTGGGTAACGTAGCCAACGTGCAATAGATATATCCACTATAATTGCGCAGCTGCTGGCTAACGTGGATAGCATTCAATATATCTATCTGCAATTGCACAGTTGCTGGCTTTGGTGGCTAACATGCAAAGGCTGGCGCGCACTAGATCTATGTACAATTGCACAGTGGCTGCTAACATGGCTAACATGAATAGATATATCGCAATTCATGAATCCATTTCCTCACTCAATCATATGACGTCATAATCAACTACGCGATGCGTATGTTGGCGTCTTAATCTTGACGTCATGAATGATTCGATTAAGCCTGTCTTTAACGCTTAATAATCTGACACGTTGTACGAATTGAATATTTTTGCTATTTAAGAAATATGCTGTTGAATATTTTGAAACTAATTTGACTGGGCACTGTTGGGTATTCGCCACATTTTGTCGTGGCTAACATATAATAGCGCGATCGACCATTTCCACAGTTTCTGGATAACGGGCAATAGATCTATCAACTGCTGCGATAGTTGATGGCTAACGTGGCTAGCAGGAAATATACCTATCCACTATAATTTCACAGTTGCTGGCTAATGTTGGTAACATACTACAGATCAATCTACAGTTGCACAATGTTCGCAATTGCATAATTGCCACATTAGCTACATTGTATTTGGCTAATATGCAATGATAGCTAACATGGATACCATACCAGAGATATATTGCACGTTAGCCACAATTGCTAGGTAACATGCAATAAATTTATATACACTATTGTCACAGTTGCTGTATGGCTACAGTTTATCCATCACGCATATCTATCCACCGCAGTGGCTGGAGAGTAGTTGTTTGCCGTGATTATCTACATCATGTGGATCCATGTTGTTTCTGGGAATATCCACGTCATGTACATAGTCTGGTAGTAAATCGGCCATGGGTGATCACTCGTCCATACAAAAATCTAAATCATTTGCAGTTCTGTACTGAGTACTTTCCAGAGCATTGAAATCCCCACAGATTAAACAATATCCTGATTTAGAATACAGAGCCACATCATTTTCTAATATTTCAAAGTATTATCTTCCCGAGTAGAGAAAGTTGTCCCTACTGGACTTACATAAACTACGCAAGATATATATCTTTTTCGAGATTGAAAACGCTTTTGAGGAGTTTGATCCACATGATCTCGCTATTTGATGGAGGTATAGATTTTATACTCTTGCGTATCTCTTTTCTTACACATACAGCAATTCCTCGCTAGTCACGTTTAGAAGTGGATAATCTTGGCCTAAGATTTGTTTGTATATGGAAACCCAGTATTGTAATCTGATATTTTTCTCCACAGTGCGTTTCTACCAGGCAGATAATGTCAAATTTTATTATCTGGCTTTTAATTTCTGGGTCGGTAAGCCTGCATGTTCTCTGGTCATTGTTACTTGTAAAGGCCCTATCCATATTCCAGAAAGCCAAACTAACATTGTTTATATCCGACATCGGAAAACAGATATTAAAACAGTCAACGATCTTAACAAGTAAAATATAAAGAAAATAAATCAGCAAGTAGATTAATTAGTGTAGCGTATTGACAAGGTAAAGTAATGGTCTGACCCATAGCTGGACATTGTGGTCTGACCCATAACTGGACATTGTGGTCTGACCCATAGCTGGACATTGTGGTCTGATCCATAGATTTCTATATCTAAAGATCACGGACATTGTATCCAGCTGTTGCATGGAACATTGGATACATGTTTAAAACTGACAGCACCTGGAGCTCGTCATCTATGCAGCAAATGTCAGTCATGCCGCCAGCCCTTTTATTGTCAAGCCAGCCAAAATCAGCTTCTATAGTCTTCTTTAGGAATGTCCATTTGCAGGCCCTTGGAATATCTCTTTTGAGAATGTATCACTGGAATGATGAGCTCAATAACGGAGCCAGTCATCGCAGTGGTAAACCTACAAAATTAGTCCTCCCCGAGCCCGCAAACTGGCATTTTAAAAGACAAAATGAAAATTTACTTGAATAAATTTTACCATTATGGTCTAATATGAGCTAATTTATACAACTTAATTATATTTTGTCAGTCCAGTCTTCATGAATGGGTCACAGGGTCAAACAAATTATAGTGGATGTGATAATGAGTTAATAATGGCAGATGATGGTTCGTGCGATTCATAAGTTTTAATGTTGTCGTCGTATTCGTCGTTGTATTCGCCGCCGTCGTCATCATCATTATTATAATTCCTAGTATTACCATCACTATTATCATCATTAATATTTCTAAAGAACTCACTAATGCAGTGTATTGTACAGGATCAATCCTAGGCTAAACATAATACTTTAGCCAGCACAATGCATCTCCATATATTTACATTAACTCATTTTTTTCTAAATTAGATCCGCAGCCTGCTGAGTACTTTGATGATAATCTGGTGTAGTAGACGGTTCAAGCAAATGATTCCCGGGATTAGGTACCAATTGACCTTCCCAGAGTAATGACGTCATATGACGTCATAATCAGCTAAGCGGCGTGTAGGATGACGTCATAATAATTACATCATAAATGATTGTATACGGCCCGACAGATATATGACTTAATATGTATGTATGCATGTAGATGGTCTTAAGTATATATATGTTTATATATATATATATATATATATATATATATATATATATATATATATATATATATATATATATATATATATATATATATATATATATATATATATATATATATAAATGTAAAAATACCTACATAGTAAAATATTTGATGAAAAGATTGACATACATAATAAAATGCCATGTAAATAGTAAATAGCCTAGGTAAAGCAACTAGTCTGGGAATGCTCCCGTCCTCTACAAGCCCTTCAATAAAACACTGAAACTGAAAATCAATTAAAAAGATACATAATGGGAAAAACCAATGAAATAAAAAAAAAGAAAGAGATAAACGAAGAAGGAAAATGGGTAGAAACCCAAAATAAAACTAAAAATATAGTTAATAAAGGAACTAAAAGAAAAGAACCGAATGAGTGCGAAGACCAAACAATGGGGACAACACCATATAAGAAAGCTCGAAGTGAATCTGAGAAAAAGAAAGCAGCAACGATGAAGCCAGAAGAACAAAGTACAACAACTAGAAATACAATTAATCCTATGCAGATCACCAAACCAAATACAGAAGAAACGACGAAAAAAAGAAGGAGAAACTACCTACAAATAATACACTGGAACTGCATAAACATAAGCACTAATAAAACAGAATTTGTGGAGACCTGCCTGAATAAAAACAACCTACCAGACATAATATGCCTCCAAGAAACAAAACTAACTAAAGACAAAAAGCTAACCCTCCCGGGCTATGAATGCATTAGACAGGATAGACCCCCTAAACAATTCACCAAAAAAGGAAAAGCCATTGGAGTTGGTGGTGGAGTGGCAACTCTTTGGAGAACGGGACTACAGGTACAAGAATGCCCCCTCGACCCAAGTGGAATTGAAGCTATCACAATAAAAGTATTCACCGACACAGAAGAAATAATAGTCACAAACGTATATAGCCCCAAAAAACACACAAAGGAAGACTTCGAAAAGATCATCACAAAATACCCAGGAAAACACATAATATGCGGGGACGTCAATGCACACCACATAGCTTGGGGAGCAGACAGATCAAACCAAAAAGGGCTAGAATTGGCAAAATTCATGATAAATAATGAAATGTACCACAAAAAGGGAGACCAAATAACATATAGAGATAAAGCAGGTCACTCCTCAAACTTAGATCTCACGATAATCCCATATGATATGGCAACATTAACCACATGTGAGGTAATAGACACCACAGCAGGAAGTGACCATTACCTAGTCAAATTCACTTATAAAACGCAAATCACTGAAGATACCAAAACAAAAGCTAAACACAGCTGGAGAACTTCAAATAAAGCAAAAGCAAATTTAATAGGTAAGTCCTTTGCGGGAGCAAGTAGTACAGCTAGATTTCAAAAAGAATTTAGGAAACATATAAAAACATATAACACATACGTTGACAACTTGGATAAAGAGGAAAACGAATCACTAGCAATAAATGAGGACCTAACGAGACAAGAGGTAGAAATAAATCTACAAAAATGTAAAGACACCTCACCAGGTGCAGATGGTATAAAATATTGCATGATAGAAAATTTACCAGAAGTAGGGAAACAAAAGCTCCTAAAACTATACAATGCAATCTGGAAAGCAGGAACTATCCCAAATAACTGGAAATTAGCAATAGTGATACCTATCCCAAAACCAAATAAACCAAAAGACGACCCCACTTCCTACAGACCAATATCACTTACATCGTGTCTCTGTAAACTACTAGAACGAATAATCGCAAGTAGATTAGAATGGGACCTGAATCAAAAGGATCTCTTACATCAATGGCAAAGTGGCTTTAGACTAGGCAGACGCACCACCGACCATATAGTTAGACTAGCAGATGATGCCAAAACTGCATTAGATAGTGGGAGGTACGTAGTGGCAATTTTCTTGGACATAGAAAAAGCATTTGACAGAATGTGGAGAAAAGGGGTCATTAGGAAATTACATGAATATGGTTACAAGGGTAGGATCATTAAGTGGATACAAAATTTTCTAGAAGACAGACTACTACAGGTCAGTATAAATGGGACCCTCTCAGACACGTTCGAACAGGAAAATGGGACTCCACAGGGAAGTGTAATTAGCCCCATCCTCTTCAATATAATGCTAAGTGAACTCCCCAAACACCTAGAGGAAATGCAAATCAAAGAAAAACTAATGAAAATTAAGGGAGCAATCTATGCAGACGATGCTACAATCTGGATAAAGCATTCATATCTACCCAGTATAGTAAAATACATGCAACAAGCACTAGATATAATAGCCGCCTGGATAGAAAAATGGGGCTTTACCCTGTCAACAGAAAAAGCAGTCCAGATTACATTCACCAGAAGGTATAAACACAGAGTAGAGCAAAAACTCTACTTAGCTGGAAAAGAGATTGAAAAAGTCAAATCCACAAAATTCCTATGAATAATTATCGACACATCGATTACATCTCGGGATTAGCACAAAAACACTAAACCTACTTATGGTACTATCCAAAAGGGAATGGGGGAGCCGACATCACATCTCTAATAATGTTGTACAGAGCACTAATAAATTCCAGACTGGACTATGGATGTGAGGCCTACATAACAGCAAGTAATACAGTATTAGGCAATCTAAACAAAATTCAATCGAGGGGTCTATGGATCTGCTCAGGAGCCACACAATCTACGCCCAATGACGTACTACAGGTAGAATGTGGGGAAATACCACTAAAACTAAGGCGAATAGAAAGACATCTAAAGTTCTGGGTATATATACAAACGTCAGAGCCTAACCATCCAACAAGAGAAATATTAACATACAGATGGGAACATGGAAGGTACGCAAAACATCCAAAATGGCAAAGCAAAACAAAACCCCCAGGACTAATAGCATTAGACCTAATAAAAGACACAAAATTGGAACACGTGATCTTCGAAGGACCAAATAAACTTCCCCCTCCACCCTGGACAATGACAAAAATGCAATTAAACTCTGATCTATCTAACGAAATTAGTAAGAAGGACCCCACATATATTATCAAAGGAGCAGCGATAGACTACATCCAAACAACATGGCCAGAACACCACAAAGTATTCTCAGATGCATCAAAAGACCCAAAGACGGGGGAATGTGGTGCAGGAATAGCTATAGACAAATCAAGTAACACGCCAGAATTTGAACTATATTACAAGCTACCAGACCATTTATCGATATACTCAGCCGAACTAGTAGCGATATGGCAAGCCCTGCTAGCTATACAAACACACAGTGATAAAGAAGTAGTCCTACTCACAGACTCCCTTAGTTCAATTATATCACTACAAAATTACGATCCAAAAGAGAGAAACACATTAATAGATAGCATACGAAGACAACATGAAAGAATAGTAAAACAGGGAAAAAATGTTGAGATAGCATGGGTTCCCAGTCATGTAGACATAGATGGGAATGAGAGGGCAGATAAGGCAGCAGAAAAAGGTAGACAAGAAGGACAAACATTTAGCGTAGGACTCTCAAAACAGGAAGGAAATACTGTGGTCAAGGACATAATAAACCAAAAATGGCAAAAACAATGGGAAGGAAAGAATGTAGGCGAACTGTACTACATGAACACAACAACTGTAAGCAGAAAGCCAAAACAACATGCAGGTGTAAGAAGAGATGATGTTAACCTAAGATTGATGAAAATGAACCGAATAGGGGTAAACCAAATACTATATAAATATAAAATAAAAAAAGTCCAAACTGTGAGCAATGCAAAATCCCAGAAACTTTGCAACATCTGATGCTAGAATGTCCAAAATATAAATATGCAAGAAACAATTTGGAAGAAATCTTGACCAAAAAAAATATAAAGGACACTCCAATGTGGCTACTCCTGAAAGATCCTAAAGAAGACATAAAACAAGAATTATTATTCATCCTTAAAGAAACTGGAAAAAGGCCAATATAATGTAGCTAAACTCACCTGGAAAACAAAAATTCAACCCAGAGGCGGAATCATCTCTTCTCACAAATGCAATAATGGAAAAAGACAAACTACATGAAACCGAGAAAAGAAAAGTAAGAATAGAAAATGAGAACAGATTTGGAAAAGAATTATCAATATACCACACATATATAAAGAGGATACACCTAGATCAGGGTTGAGAGGTTAAGGTACACTCCCTCATGCATACACGCACGCTCACACGAGCATACATGCACACAACAAAATAAAAAGAAAAATAAATAAATAAATAAAAAGAAAAATCTAAGTCAATAGATGATAATAATAGCACGCATAGAAATAAATCCGACCAACCTTTGAAGGAAGGAATCTACTGGCCAAGAAGGAATTAGCTTCTGCCAGAACAGGTACAGATTCTGAACCCCAGAGGGCAATATTATTATTATTATTATTATTATTATTATTATTTTTATAGTAACAACAACAGAACAAATAACAGCACTGATAGGTATAAACTAAAACAACATAAAACTATACATCAAATATCGAGGAAACATAAACCAAAAAAGATAGAAAAACAAACAAACAAACCACAACACCCCAAATAAAATGGAAAGACGTAAATAAGAACAGGCAGATAATAAGCCATAGAAAAGAGGAACGATAGATAGGCAAGGAGGAAAATACAGACATAAATAGAATAGAGGCATATAAATAAATAACTGAATAAAATAGGTTAAATGATATATATATATATATATATATATATATATATATATATATATATATAT
The DNA here is from genome assembly GCA_034401795.1 of Chaetoderma sp. LZ-2023a. Classification (NCBI taxonomy): domain Eukaryota; kingdom Metazoa; phylum Mollusca; class Caudofoveata; order Chaetodermatida; family Chaetodermatidae; genus Chaetoderma; species Chaetoderma sp. LZ-2023a. Next base: position 2,698,493 of record CM067365.1, read on the forward strand.
ATATATATATATATATATATATATATATATATATATATATATATATATATATATATATATATATATATATATATAAATATATTAAAAGTGGATGTGTATGTAAACGTGATTATAAGACTCCTTCGAGTGTGTATATATGAGTGTGAGTATGTGGGCCTGTATATCTGTATATAGGTGTGGTTGTTTATGAGAGAATCCAAATGGATATCTTATATACAGGTGCATATATATAAGATATATAAAATGCGGGGTACACATGCACTCACTCATAAACACACACACACGCACGCACGCACGCACGCACGCACGCACGCACGCACGCACGCACGCACGCACGCACGCACGCACGCACAGAAAAGGACAAGCTCGCACATACGCCATGAACATACACAGAAAAACACTCAAATATAATTTAATGGACAGTAATAATGACACACATATAAACAACCTCAACCACCCTTTAAAGGAAGGAATCTACTGGCCAAGAAGGTATAAGCTTCTGCTAGATCAGGAACGGATTCCGAACCCTAGAGGGGAATGTATATTTATATAAATTGACTACCCGACTAACTAACTAATTAGACTGACAGTGGAGACTGACTGGAGAGTAACCAACTAACAGACTGTATAGACTGACTGACTGACTGACTGTATAGAATAACCGACTGACTATAAACTAGAACAATATATCACTAACCTTTATTACTAACCGTCTTTCGGAAGGGACGTTAAGAAGCCGGCCCCGTCTGCCCAATGGACACGATGAGCAGACGTAAAAGAACTCATGGACTGAGGTTGGAATCCCTCAAAAAGTGAAACCATTGATAGGATCTTGGACATTAGACACTAACTGACAGACTGACTGAATAATGGATGGGGCGGGGGGTAGGGAGGAAGATAAAAGGGAGGGGTGGACGATGGGTGACGGGCGGGGTGAGGGCAAAGGAAAGTGGATGGCGGGGGAGGGATGGGGGACGGACGGGAGGAGGAAGATAAAAGAAAGTGGCCGGATGGGGTGGGGCGAGGGCAAAGGAAAGTGGATGGAAGGGGAGGGGATGGGGTGGACGATGGGTGACGGGGGGAGGAAGATAAAAGGAAGGGGCCGGATGTGGAGGGGTGAACGATGGGTGACGGGCGGAATGAGGGCAAAGGAAAGCGGATGGATGGGGCGGCGCGGGGGTGGGGTGAATGATGGGTGACGGGAGGAGGAAGATAAAAGAAAGTGAACCGATGGGGTGGGATGAGGGCAAAGGAAAGTGGATGGATGGGGAGGGGGTGGGGTGGACGATGGGTGACGGGGGGAGGGAGATAAAAGGAAGGGGCCGGAGGGGGAGGGGTGGACGATGGGTGACGGGCGGAGTGAGGACAAAGGAAAGTGGATGGATGGGTTGGGGGTGGGATGGGCGATGGGTGACGGGAGGAGGAAGATAAAAGAAAGTGGCCCGATGGGGTGCGGTGGGATGAGGACAAAGGAAAGTGGATGGATGAGGTGGGTGGGAGGAAGATAAAAGGATGAGGAGGGTGATGGGCGGGGTGAGGGCAAAGGAAAGTGGATGGGTGGTGTGGTGGACGATGGGTGACGGGAGGAGGAAGATAAAAGAAAGTGGCCGGATGGGGTGGGGCGAGGGCAAAGAAAAGTGGATGGACGGGGAGGGGGTGGGGTGGAAGATGGATGACGGGGGAGGAAGATAAAAGGAAGGGGCCGGATGGGGAGGGGTGGACGATGGGTGACGGGCGAGGTGAGGGCAAAGGAAAGCGGATGGGCGGGGCGGGGGTAGTGTGAATGATGGGTGACGGGAGCAGGAAGATAAAAGAAAGTGGACGGATGGGGTGGGTGAGGGCAAAGGAAAGTTGATGGATGGGGAGGGGGTGGGGAAGATAAAAGGATGGGGAGGGGAGGGTGATGGGCGGGGTGAGGGCAAATGAAAGCGGATGGGGTGGGGTGAATGACGGGTGACGGGAGGAGGAAGATAAAAGGATGGGGAGGGTGATGGGTGAGGCGAGGGCAAAGGAAAGTGGATGGATGGGGAGGAGGTGGGGTGGACGATGGGTGACGGGGGGAGGGAGATAAAAGAAAGGGGCCGGATGGGGAGGGGTGGACGATGGGTCACGGGCGGGGCGAGGGCAAAGGAAAGTGGATGGATGGACTGACTTACTGGGTAGAGTAACCAACTGACAAACCGTATAAACTGACTGACTATATAGAACAACTAAATAACTGAAAACCAGAACATCACAATGCTAACCTTTACTACTAACTGTCCTTCGAAAGGACAACTACAACTGACTGACTGGGTAAAATAGCGGACTGACTGACTGACTGTATAGACTGACTATATGCCCACCTGTCTACTTAACGAACTATGTAGATTGACTAACTATATAGGAGAACGGACTTACTTGACTGAATGACTTGACTTGACTGAATGACTTGACTTGACTGAATGACTTGACTTGGCTGAGTGACCTGACTTGACTGAATGACTTGACTTGACTGAATGACTTGACTGAATGACATGACTTGACTTGACTGAGTGACTTGACTTGACTGAATGACTTGACTTGACTAAGTGACTTGACTTGACTGAATGACTTGACTTGACTGAATGACTTGACTTGACTTGACTTGACTTGACTTGACTGAATGACTTGACTTGACTGAATGACTTGACTGAATGATTTGACTTGACTTGACTTGAGTGACTTGACTTGACTGAATGACTTGACTTGACCTGACTGACTGGACTTACTTGACTGAATGACTTGACTTGACTGAATGACTTGACTCGACTGAATGACTTGACTTGACTGAGTGCCTTGACTTGACTGAATGACTTGACTTGACTGAATGACTTGACTCGACTTGACTGAATGACATGACCTGACTTGACTGAATGACTTGACTTGACTGAATGACTTGACTGAATGATTTGACTTGACTTGACTTGAGTGACTTGACTTTACTGAATGACTTGACTTGACCTGACTGACTGGACTTACTTGACTGAATGACTTGACTTGACTGAATGACTTGACTCGACTGAATGACTTGACCTGACTGAATGACTTGACTTGACTTGACTGAATAACTGGACTTACTTGTCTGACTGGCCTTACTTGACTGACTGGACTTACCTGACTGACTGGACTTACTTGACTGACTGGACTTACTTGACTGAATGACTGGACTTGACTGAATGACTGGACTTGACTGACTGGACTTGATTTGACTGACTGAACTTACTTTACTGACTGGACTTACTTGACTGACTGGACTTACTTGACTGACTGGACTTACTTGACTGAATGACTTGACTTGACTGAATGACTTGACTTGACTTGACTGAATGACTTGACTGAATGACTTGACTTAATGACTTGACTTGACTGAATGACTTGACTTGACTGAATGACTTGACTGAATGACTTGACTTGACTTAACTGAATGACTTGACTTGACCTAACTGAATGACTTGACTGAATGACTGGACTCACTTGTCTGACTGGACTTACTTGACTGACTGGACTTGCCTGACTGACTGGACTTACTTGACTGAATGACTTGACTTGACTGAATGACTTGACTTGACTGAATGACTTGACTGAATGACTTGACTTGACTTAACTGAATGACTTGACCTGACCTGACTGAATGACTTGACTGAATGACTGGACTTACTTGTCTGACTGGACTTACTTGACTGACTGGACTTACCTGACTGACTGGACTTACTTGACTGACTGGACTTACTTGACTGACTGGACTTACTTGACTGAATGACTTGACTTGACTGAATGACTTGACCTGAATGAATGACTTGACTTAATGACTTGACTTGACTGAATGACTGGACTTGACTGACTGGACTCACTTGACTGACTGGACTTACTTGACTGACTGGACCTACTTGACTGTATGACTTGACTGGACTGAATGACTTGACTTGACTGAATGACTTGACTTGACTGAATGACTTGACTTGATGAATGACTGGACTTACTTGACTGACTGGACTTACTTGACTGACTGGACTGAATGAATTGACTTGACTGAATGACGCCGTGACTGAATGACTTGACTTGACTGAATGACTTGACTTGACTTGACTTAATGACTTGACTTGACTGAATGACTTGACTTGACTTGACTTGACTGAATGACTTGACTTGACTGAATGACTTGACTTGACTGAATGACTTGACTTGACTGAATGACTGGACTTACTTGACTGACTGGACTGAATGACTTGACTTGACTGAATGACTTGACTTGACTGAATGACTTGACTTGACTGACTGGACATACTTGACTGACTGGACTTACTTGACTGAATGACTTGACTTGACTGAATGACTTGACTTGAATGACTTGACTTGAATGACTTGACTTGACTGAAATGACTTGACTGAATGACTTGACTTGACTGACTTGACTTGACTGACTTGACTTGACTTGACCTCAATGACTTGGTAGAATAACTCACTGAGAACCAGAACATGACAATGCTAACCTTTACTACTAACCGTCCTTCGGAAGGGACGTAAAGAAGTTGGCCCCGTCTGCCCAGTGGTTATGCTGAGTGGACGTGAAAGAATCCCTCGGAAAATGATAACATTGAAATGCTCCAAGACACCCAGAACTGAATGACTGAGTAGCCGGCCTAACTAAATAACTATGGACACTGATGCACTGACTATCTAAAATGACTGATGGTAGATTGACCAACTAAGAGACTATGTAGACTGACTAATTGTATAGATATCGACCGACCGTAGACGACAAAATATGAAAATATATATAAACATCAACATTAAAACAAAAAAGGTAAGCACCTACAACAGGACGTATGCAGATATACACAAATGTAAGTAAATACTGTAAGAGGATTACAGACCTGAAAAAGTAAGGAAAGGCAGAGTAGGTAAATTGATGGCCTAGAAAGAATGGAGGTAAGTTACATTACATTAACTGACTGGTTGACAGACCAAAACATAATAAAGCAAGTCTAAAGCGCCCAAAGGTTGAAGACCAGAGAGCATACAATGAAGACAAAAGAAAGAAATGGAACTCACTGCCACCTGACCCACGAAAATAAAGAGGTTGTGACAGCGATTTTACTGCTGTTCACAAAGAGGTCAGGCATTCAATTGCCAATGGTAATACTATGCGCTCTGCATAAAAAAGCCAGACCCCCTCACGACGCAACACACGAAAGGGAAAACACTACGACATACTAACAGAAAAAGGGGTTGTGACAACGACTTTACTGTTGTACACAAAGAGGTCAGGCATTCAGTTGCCAAAGGTAATACTATGCGCTCTGCGTACAAAAGCCAGACCCCCTACGCGGCACGGACAGCATTACGACCCAGCCAACAGATAAGGGGTTGTGACAGCGATTTTACTGCTGTTGACAAAGAGGTCAGGCATTCAGTTGCCAATGGTAATACTATGCGCTTTGCGTACAAAAGCCAGACCCCCTACACGATTAAAAAAGCGGCACGGAAAGCACTACAACCCAGCTAACAGATAAGGAGTTGTGACAACGATTTTACTGCTGTTCACAAAGAGGTCAGGCATTCAATTGCCAATGGTAATACTATGCGCTCTGCATACAAAAGCCAGACCCCCTACACCAACCACGAAAGAAGAAAACTGAAAAGGGACGTGACAACGATTATACGGTTGTGCACGTAGAGGTCGGGCATTCAATTGCCAGTGGTAATACTATGCACCCTGTGTACAAAAGCCACGTGACCCCCTATTCATAACAACAAATTACATGCGGAAGGGACTGCAGGACTTCGCTACGCCTGCCATTCCAATAGGACAGAAAACATCTATCACATACAGAAGATACAGTGTAAAAAGTTAAGTCTGACTGTATTAAGGACAAACTGAAAAACATAAGGACAGACAATAAAAACAATACTAAAATAACTACTAATCATCCTTCGGAAGGGACGTAAAGAAGTTGGTCCCGTCTGATTAGCATTGAAGCAAATCGGACGTTAAAGAACTCATGGACTGAGGTTGGAATCCCTCAGGAAATGATACTTTTGATAGGCTTTCGGACACGTTTGGCACATGTAAAGGTGCAGGGGCATGATAGAAATGGAAATCTTTGGCCAATGGGCCAATGGGCCAAAGCCCATTGACCCTGCCCATGAGCCATCAAAACAACTTTTGTTTGTATGTGGGTATACACACACCTACCTAAAAGGAGGCACTTTTGTGTATAGCCACATACGGACAAGGGTAATATAAAAATTAGGCAGATTTGCCAAATCCGCTCTAAAAGGATGCTGTTGGTCGAGTATAGTCGATGAGTGGTCGGTCCATCTGCTGAAAGACGTGCTGCCTGTGTCTAACCTGGGGAAGACTCGGCGAATAAACTGAGATGGAGACGAGACGTTTAACCCTGACGATTGGAGACTGGGGGAAAACCGCCTTCCACGCCTGATGAAAACAACAGATCTACACCTCACGATCGACATGGCCTTGCTTGAGTGATCACCATCCCTGTCGGTGTAAATGCTGAAGCTCTCCTTCACAACCAATCTGCCTGAATATGAGAGAACAGCCTTCTTCGCAGCCTGCGCCTTGACTGATGACGGACAATGACTAGGCCCATCAATACCTAAACAGCAACACTCAATCAACTTATCATTTCAAACGGCAACAGGTTATAATTCTAAGTTAGCAACTCAGGTCCTCATTTCTGCACACACTAGATCTTTAGTTTCTTCTTCCCGTTTCTTATTCAGTTAATCACATGCCATTATGTTAATTTATTTCTTCTCAGTTGATAGTATTATCATTCATTTTCATCATAATATTTTTTATTTGAAATTGTCCTGATTTCTGATTTTGAGATTTTATTTTACAGACTGCCCTCCAGCCCCACCCCAACACCTTGAGAAATAAAGTGATTCCCCCTCCACCCCCTCCTAAACACTGCATACAACATAGACACTAGCCAACTACAATACAGTAGGTAACATCAGGCAACACACTCCCAGCAACAACTTAATTTTTCGACTTTTTCAGTTTTAACGATTGTTTTAGCAACCCTTCGGGGAAGCATCGCAACCCTTGGGGGAAGCACCTCTCAGATTGAGTCATGGCTCAAATACATCTCGGTGTAAGCGGCCAATAAACCAACTAACTACCAGCCCGTCTTTAACTCTTAAAAGTCAGACACGATGTAAGAATTGTATGTCTCCACTATCTAATAAACATGCTGTTAAATATTTTGAAACTAACCTGACTGGGCGCTATTGATGCCGTAGGTAGCAGCAGCACCCAGTCAAATCAGTTTCAAAATACCCAACAGCTTACATGCATATATTTTCTGGAAATTGATATTCAGGGAGTTCAGAGATCGATCGATTCCAACATTGTGGGTGACGCATAGCCAAACATGGAATGGTCCATTGTATCTACATTCAGTGGAGGCTGTCAACAAAGTAGCCAGCAGACACTCGGCAACCGAAACAAATAGATTCCATCTAAATAGAATGAAATGTGTCAACATTGTAAATGGCAACAGGTTTGCCCTCATAAATATGCAGTGCTAACATGGTTGAGATGTGTTGATTTCATAAAACTAATACAGTCAAGATGTACCGCACTCACAATATTAACATTAATGACGCTTTACATTTTCAAAATAATTATGCTGCATGATCAGTGAAAACTTAATTTCTCCTAGTCTGAAAGTCATGAAGTATGCCACTTGGCAGGGAAATCAGATCAGCATCAGGACTACTCTTCCGACTGTGTGTCCAAGTGTTTTTTATTATTGTTCGTACCCAATTTTGTTTTATTATATTCTGCCAATCCTTCGCGCGCTGTGCCATGGCAGGTCTTGGTTCATAACGTGGTCGTTGCGTGGATGATTCAGAAGCTACACTGCCCTGAGAATGTTTTGTACTCATGTAGTACTCATCGTATTGTTTTAAACCTAGTATCTGATTCACAACCGTTTTGTAACTCAAAATTAGCTGTGATAGACCTAGTCTGTTTAAGTTCACCCCATCATTCACAAATAGCTTGCTGTCAACTGAGTGAATATGTTCATATGAGATTATATCGTACCTAACAGATGCGTAAATCTGTTAAACTCTTCAGCCTTCTCTCTGTACGTTAATGTGAGCATGGGTGTATCCGACCGACGAGGGAGTGCATGAGAAATACATATTTCAGCACCATTGAAATGATCTTTAGACAACGAAACCAGGTTTTTGGTTGAATGCTTACAGACATCAACACTTGTTACACAGACAGTTATCTGCCACGTATAACACAAGCCACTTTGGTTTTATATCACATGATCGGACAAAATCTGCTGCACCATTGATACTCTTGTCATCCAGACACACGACGTGGCACCTTTTGTAGCGACACACCGTTTCTACTCGAATGTTTCGAACATGGGAATTCCCATCGTACTAACATACACCCATTCACATAGCTACGCTGTTCGAGGCCGTACTTGCAAACCTGTGATTTCTAGCTATGTGATGTAACATTACGCTACTGGGTTGGTGTTAGCCAATCAGATTTATGCCTACTTCACGTGATAGGCGAGGCTTCGTCTGGTGACTTAATTTACAATCACAAAAACAACGGCGATTGCGACGCTGTTGAACTGGAAAGAGATATTTGCAAAAGTTTGCAATAGCTTTGCTCTAAACAAGTCATCTGACAATTCTGAGGAACAGAAAATGTGTAAATCGGGTTTCGGTAACAAAACCCGCTAGTTTGGTTTACGCACACGTGTACATTTGTCTACTTCCTGATTTCTTATCGAGCAATCTCATTGGCGCAAGTTGACTGACCCCAGTTCATTAATATGTATGAAGCTTCCTAAACTTAGCACAAACATCAAAGGCGTGCAAGCACGGTACTCGATACGGGAACGTAGTGGGACGGCGAGGATCATGTAATAGGACGATGGGGAATTCCCAATGATGAATACATCACAATCATGGACGCTCGATTTTTCAGATTGCACAGGTCTTCGTCTAGAATTTGACACATTTTGTGGCGATATCGGCCTAAGACGTTTCTGTGGTGTGCGTCTTGCGTTTCTGTGGTGTGCGTATTGCGTTTCGAAGTTTTTGCTGTGCAACAGTCTTATTTTCCTCTATAGAAGTAGTGATATACGTCATGGATTGCATTCAGTGCAGTTATAGTGTATATGTTTGTGCAGTTATAGTGTATATTGTTGTGCTGTGATAGCGCATATGTTTGTGCAGTTATAGTGTATATTGTTGTGCAGTTATAGTGCATATTGTTGTGCAGTTATAGTGTATATGTTTGTGCAGTTATAGTGTATATTCTTGTGCGGTTATAGTGTATATGTTTGTGCAGTTATAGTGTATATTGTTGTGCTGTGATAGCGCATATGTTTGTGCAGTTATAGTGTATATTGTTGTGCAGTTATAGTGTATATTGTTGTGCAGTTATAGTGCATATTGTTGTGCAGTTATAGTGTGTATGTTTTTGCAGTTATAGTATATATTGTTGTGCAGTTATGGTGCATATTGTTGTGCAGTTATAGTGCATATGTTTGTGCAGTTATAGTATATATTGTTGTGCAGTTATAGTGCATATTGTTGTGCGGTTATAGTGTATATGTTTGTGCAGTTATAGTGTATATTCTTGTGCGGTTATAGTGTATATGTTCGTGCAGTTATAGTGTATATTGTTGTGCGGTTATAGTGCATATGTTTGTGCAGTTATAGTGTATATTGTTGTGCAGTTATAGTGCATATTGTTGTGCAGTTATAGTGCATACGTTTGTGCAGTTATAGTGTATATTGGTGTGCAGTTATAGTGCATATTGTTGTGCGGTTATCGTATTTATGTTTGCGCAGTTATAGTGTATATTCTTGTGCGGTTATAATGTATATGTTTGTGCAGTTATAGTGTATATTGTTGTGCGGTTATAGTGCATATGTTTGTGCAGTTATAGTGTATATTGTTGTGCAGTTATAGTACATATTGTTGTGCAGTTATAGTGCATATGTTTGTGCAGTTATAGCGTATAGTGTTGTGCAGTTATAGTGCATATTGTTGTGCGGTTATCGTGTATATGTTTGTGCAGTTATAGTGTATATTCTTGTGCGGTTATAGTGTATATGTTTGTGCAGTTATAGTGTATATTGTTGTGCGGTTATAGTGCATATGTTTGTGCAGTTATAGTGCATATTGTTGTGCAGCTATAGTGTATATTGTTGTGCTGTTATAGTGCATATGTTTGTGCAGTTATAGTGTATATTGTTGTGCAGTTATAGTGCATATTGTTGTGCAGTTATAGTGTATATGTTTGTGCAGTTATAGCGTTTATTGTTGTGCAGTTATAGTGTATATTCTTGTGCGGTTATAGTGCATATGTTTGTGCAGTTATAGTGTATATTGTTGTGCAGTTATAGTGTATATGTTTGTGCAGTTATAGTGTATATTCTTGTGCGGTTATAGTGCATATGTTTGTGCAGTTATAGTATATATTGTTGTGCAGTTATAGTGTATGTTATTGTACGGTCATAGTGCATATGTTTGTGCAGTTATAGAGTATATTTTTGTGCGGTAATGGTGTATATGTTTGTGCAGTTATAGTGTATATTGTTGCGCGGTTATAGTGCATATGTTTGTGCAGTTAACGTGTATATTGTTGTGCAGTTATAGTGCATATTGTTGTGCAGTTATAGTGTATATGTTTGTGCAGTTATAGTACTTATTGTTGTGCAGTTATAGTGTGTATTCTTGTGCGGTTATAGTGTATATGTTTGTGCAGTTATAGTGTATATTGTTGTGCAGTTATAGTGCATATGTTTGTGCAGTTGCAGTGTGTATTGTTGTGCAGTTATAGTGTATATTGTTGTGCAGTTATAGTGTATATTGTTGTGCAGTTATAGTGCATATTGTCGAATAATACATGCCTCTGTGACGTATGGCGTTGTTTCACGTGCAATTACGTAACAGACTGACAACATGTTTTGCTTTTCGCGAGTCACCTCCAAACATGTTTCGTGAAATAGCAGAGCGCTCTAACCAAACGTATCGTTCCATAGGAGAGGAGGAAAACTGCCTCGCTAATCTAGCAGAGCGCTCTGGAGCGCTTTCCCTACCGAACGAGCTCCTGTCGTCCGTTTATAAAGCGATGCGGCCCGAGAAAATGTCAGTACATTCCAAAAAGAGCATTCAACAAATTACTGCCAAACCGCCTAGACGCATTCCAGAATCGGCGAATAGACGCCAATAGACAGAGATTTTGTCTACGTATAAGTACATACTGCTCTACTCGCCAAAGTTATCTACGTTATCAGCGTATAGCAGTGATTCTCGTGCAACCTTTTGGTTATGCCTGTATGCCGGCCTTTCCGAGGACTATTTTCAAATCCTTCTCTTGCGCTGAAAACTGCTCAGTCACACATTCGCCTTATCGATTTACCTATTCATTTTACCTCGCAAAAGAACCAAAGACGCCATGATGAGCCCTCTCCCTCCATCACATATGTTTTCATGTATGTGTGTTCCCCATGTCTGCAATGCATTGTCGTCCCGGCCTATCAGGAAATAAAGTCACTATGTCAACCACCATGGCACATCACATTTCCTCCCATCAACTGTTACCAAAAAACATAAAATTCCATGTCACCACCTGATGCCATTTGCCTATAATTACTCAAACAATCATATTTTATAGATGACGCCCTGTGCCTGTGAAATGTGCATCTTATAAAATTAATCACATATAGTAGATGCTACTCTTAATAATATACTGTCTTTTGTGCTTTGTGCTTGTGCATGTCAATGTTCAATATTGTGACTGTCTATTAACTGTAGGGAGTCCATCTGAGTATAGGCCTAGCCGTTGATGGACTACCTATTCTGACTTTGTAAATGTACTATTATGCCGCAAAATAAACAACTTAAGTTTGAATTTGACCGCTATCAAAAAGATAGCATTTTTATCTGGAAACATGAGGCCTCCTGTGGTTCTGCCTCCACCTCACCCCACCGGAAGTGGGTAAAATGAGCAAATATCGGCGAACTATGTTAACTTTTCTAAACACTAGCCCTACTCAAGTGGTGGCAGCTGTCACCACTCGCAACTTCTCTCCACCATTAAGACACTTCTGTCCTGTGCTCCATCTGACCACTTTGAATTCCATATCTATTTGTTTTGATAGATACGGCACACCATTATGCGATATCTAATTATCTATCACACACCTGTATCCCACTCACCATTTGTTTGGGATTATACCTTCCACACTTCCACATAGGATCGCGCACTTAGCTATACCCTCGCCCCACGCCTAGCTACGACCACTCACCACCACCCGGCCATCTATATGAAGTATACTAAAACAGCTCTGGATCTGGATGTGTACGATGTAGAGTCAATTCTGACGTATTGTATCACGATATACCACGATATAGGGAGATTGTATCACAACACGTATCATCAGTTAAAATTAGTTTCTACTCATCCTCCTCGCAAAAGAAAAGCACCTGTCATGGATAGTAATCAGTACAGTTATTCTTTATAATTATCATGGTCTCATGGTGGAAGGACCAAGAAATGAATGAACTAAATTGCTATCCACAACACGTGCTTCAATCTTATGATGAAGATGACAGAAGAATCAATATATTAGTTTCACGATCACTTAGATAATATGTTTAATATAATTTCATGGTAACTATTTGATCTAAGCTTTGTGAACAGAGAACCTTTTCAAAAGCATAGACCAAATTGTTACTCAGAATTACTCAAACAAGTGGCGTCACTTTACATCTGCTTTAGGCGATACGTATCAGTTTGAGAGGAATGTATCGCAATACGTATTGTTAATGCCGTTGTATTGCGATACAGTTGCGTATTGATAATACCTCCCAACTCTAAGTAAAAACTGGAAATCAGAGTGCGCTTACTCCAGAGGCAAACCTGACCTGAATTGGTCAGCCCTCGGAGCGGCGATTACCCTGCCCCACCCCCATATGGTTCCAAGTTAATGTTGTTTAGACAATGAATTGTTCGGTTTTGGAGGGAATTGGTCTAAAGTACTTTGAATTGTTGGTAGCTGTTGTTTCTATAAAGGTTTAAGTTTCGAAGTATTTGTACACTTGGTTTTATCCTTCGTTTATTTGTGATTTGAGACAGATAGACATCAGAACTGATGGCAGGCACAAGCCCATTGACAGCCTTGTAGAATAATACAAGATGGGTTGCATTCCTTGACCTTTGTAATATTTCGAGCTCCAGATTTTCCAGCAGGTTGGTGACGAAGCCTTTGTATCTGCTGGTATAATCACCTACTATGAAGCCGTTCTAGTTTCATGATGTCTTTGTCATAATATGGGTCCCATACAGATGTGCCATGTTCAAGAGAGGAGAGAACTAGTGATAGATATGCAAGGCGTTCGTTCTCTTTGAGACATGATCGGGGGTTACGTCTGAGAAAAACAAGTGTCGATGATGCTTTACTAATGATCTTGGATAAAAGAGGCGCCTATTTCAAGTCATCTGATACTAGTGTACCGAGGATTTTGATGTACATGCTCAAGGACTTGGCTGTCGAGATTGTAGAGATGTGTTGATTTGAAATGGATGCTGAGGACATACAATTTCTTATCATTGGACCTCAGCCCACGGCTAAAGTTCACAAGATCAATTTGTAGGGCGCCGTAGTCTTCTAGTGATTTAATGGATCTTTCCATTTTTAGCTATGTCCCGCCCATCACTAGCTAAGATCCACCCACACCTGGCCGTGTTGGGATTGATCGATCCCCAAATGCCCTAACTATCAATTTCCTGAAAACTATACAGGGAAGCTGTTGAATATTTTGAACCTAATTTGACTGGGCGCTGTTGCTGCCTATTAAATAGTAAAAGCAAACAATTTGTATAACAACGCATAGACCGTCTTCAAATATGCGTTCGTGACGTACTTATCGACGTCATTCATGACGTCATTCATTATGATGTCATTGTACACATCGCACAGTTCATAATGACGTCATATGATGGGTGGGTACTCTGGAAAAGTGATTTGCTCAATATAATAAAGAGTCATCAGTACATAATCGAACTGGTGATCGTACACTGCCTGGCCGATCATTAATATAAAAAAGGAAAGGTACTGGTCCAAGAACGACGCCCTGTGGTATACTGTAGTCAACAGTCACTGAATTTGATTATTCGCCATCCACCACGAGTCGCACGTCACGTGCTGTTAGGAATGAAGTGAGCCACTGATGTCCAGAGCCCTGGATATCGTACTCAGAGAGTTTGTGAAGTGTCTTCGACTATGGGTCGGTATTAAAGGCTCTGAGAAGTCGAGTATCATGACATCTGTTTGTTCACCCTTGCCATATGCGGAAAGTAGATCATGAGCAGTGGTAATGAGTTTCGCAAGAGTAACCTGTACGAAATCCATGGTTTAGGTTTGCTAGGATATGGTATCTCTCAAGATGGTTGAGTTCACACACCCTCTAGCAATACTTTGGAATTTGGGTAACTTTGCATCCATTCCTAAGTAGTCCTTGGAGACAGGTAATACATGATTTATGTGCCTATTTTGATGAATACCATAGACCCTGCCGTAGCGACTAGCTCCGCTGAGAGCCACCTGATTTAATCCGGGCACCTGCTTCCTCTCCGGCGTGGACAGTGATATCCAGATCCAGAATTGGATCTTATCCGGATCCGGGCTCTCATTGCCAAAGTCTGGATATCCTCTTGCATTGCAAGTTCTGTCGTTGTGTTAAAATTTGACCGAAATTGGATACGTATTTTTTAGATACATCTACGCTCGAACGCACGTACGCGTGGACGTATGCGCGCGCACATGTACACGCACGCGGGCACGCATGTACGCACACACATGCACGCACGCACGCACGCACGCACGCACGCACACACGCACGCACACGCTCGCATGCACGCATGAACGAATGGACGAGCGAACAAACAAACAAACATCCATACAAACCCGATCACAATACCCTTACTAGGCAAGGGTAACATAGTGGCCAGATTAACTATTCTTAGAACCAAGCCACAAACTGATACAAACCCTAAATAAAACGCTGCTCAATCGTGGAATGAAACTGTCAGCTATTTAGACAAAAAGCAAAGTATTCAACAGTTAACACCGACGCCCACTGTATTAGTAGGCACGTCCTCTGACGTCATAGTATGATTTGGTACGGTGTTCCAAACGGGACTGATAATGCAGCACTTATTCGCAAGGATTAACTTTATAAAGATAAGTCTATTTCAGAGGTATCTTACCATGTTTCTATTGATCGACTTTTTATTGGTTCATCAGCAATTAATGCTCGTCTAATATTGTTTTAGAAGGCAAATGCCTGGATAATGCTGAAACATGGCATGAATGCCGAGGAGATTGTTACAGACTATTTGAACCCTGGCCAGCTTCCTGTTATAGCGTGTGGCTGCCTACTCCTTGACATACTGTGGAAGTTGCCATTAACCCATTATGAGGGCAAATACATAATTATGTTTGGTGGTCTACATCTGGTAAAAGAGCTTTGAAGCGCCCTCGGTGATCTCATTGCAGGTTCAGGATGGACTGAAGCACTTTCAGATGCTGGGGTAGCCACAACCGGAGCTGCTGACTCATTTATCAATGTTGCACATGCCACACGGACAAGTCACGTCCACCAGGTGACGGCTTTTATATTCTCTTCTGTAGACTTGACCATTACCATTACAGTAGATGGTTATCTGTACATCAACGTGGCATGAAGTCACAGTCAGACATTGTAAATTAAGAGTTCCATACTAATTTGGTTGTTCAGAAAACGTCTCATCGTTTTTCTACAATGCCAATTGATCAATCTCATGAGCAAGAAAACGTAAAAGGCAAAGAGAAAAGGCAGTGTAATTAGTCTAACTGAAGCCCCAACAGGCTTCACACGATGGATCACATCTAGACGTAAGCAAATTAAACTCTTGCCTGAATTTGAAACCAGATACCTACCAGATGTGGACACAGAAATTAACTATACGCATCATGATGAAGGTATTCCATCATAGGAGGCATTCCAGCGACATATTATACGTCTCAACCAGACAATTCCAGAATATAGCAACCCATTCTCGGAGATGGGTTATGGTACCGGTGATTTTAGACAGACGGGGATCTTCCTTCTAGCGGAGATTATTCTAAACCTATCCTACGTAACTACAATGGATTCCTAATAAAGAAGTATTCTAATAAAACATAACAAAGTTAACCTTACGTTCCTCTCTCTTACTGACTAGCCAGATAACTACATAGCTGACAATCTCACTACTCGCTAGCTGTCACTAGCGGTCATTCGCTAGTTGCCCGAGTCGCACTGTTTAGTTCCCGAGTCTAGCGGTCTGTTGTCAACATTCGCCCACTCTTAAATATGAAGCTGTGCGTAGTAACCGATGGCGTGTATGAGCGTGAGTGTGGTCTAAGGAATTAACTGGTCTAACTAATGGACTTTGCCAGTTTTAGCCATTCCCCGTCCATCACTAGCTAAGATCCACCCGCGCTTCACCGTGTTGGGATTGATCGATCCCCGAATGCCCTGATTATCAATTTCCTGAAAACTATACAGAAACGTTGTTGAATATATTGTAACTAATTTGAATGGGTGCTGTTGTTGCCTATGGCAGTAACAGCGCCCGATCAAATCAGTTTCAAAATATTCAACAGGATATATATTAAATGGTAAGGGCATACAATTCGTACAACAACGCATATATCGTCTTCAACTATGCGTTCACTTATCTACGTCATTCATGATGTCATAATGATGCAATTGATTGTGATATCAGTCTATACGTCATGTAGTTAATTATGACGACATATGATGGATAGTTACAGTGGAAAGGTCCATCAATAATTACCATATAAAATACAACAATCATACAGCAATATGTAATAACACAAATATATCGAATTACTTGAGCTATACTCATCAAGCGCCCTGTCCTACTAATAACTAATGGTTCCCTTGTTGGCGTGGCGATTACACGTATATGTTTGTTCGTTGAGTGTCTTCTAGTCCAGGAGCTAAAGCTAGGTCAGAATCGTGACATAGCACACCCAGTATTCGGAAGGTCTGACACTTGCTGTGGCTTGGGGGACATGTCCCACACATTTTAAGCCCCGTTGTACAAACAAATTGTGGTAGCACTAATTAGTTATCCTGATTTCTTTGCATAGGGGGTCTAGGCTTTGGCTGTATCCACAGTGCACAACGATATAAGCATGATCGTGTCATAACTCAAAGTAATATCGTATTAGATTCACAATATATGATATTTAGACGGATATCGACCTAACATATATCCAACATACATTTTGCATGCATATACCAAAGGCGAGGGTGAAATGTGAAGGTTATATTTTATGTATGCATACTAACTCCATCATAGAATCTGTATATCCAGCTGTACCACTGTTGACAAAGCACCCAGCTAATGGTGGTTGGAATGAGACAGATGGATGTGGTGGTAATCGGTGCGGAAAAACAAATTAAAATGAATACTACACCTCACATCGCTCTCATTGTCATTGTCTACATATAATTCAAATTATGCCTGTAACACTTGTTCCGGGGTAATTTTGTAATTTGACATCACAAGTAAACTGAAAGTCAACAACGGTCACAAAGCAAATGTGTGGGTTACAAGATAGTCACATGTTTGGAGTACGTAAGGAAATGGGGACTAATCGAATGAACAGGGATGAAACCGATGTGCAGAAGATACTTTCGATGTTCTCATCAGATATAATGACCAATCCCTTTAATATTGCGGAAAACGACGACAGCGAGTGTCTTCCGCTTGTAAACATTGCACCTGGCGTGGTATTGCCTAGTGAAATCGCCAAGAGACTTGTTTCCGCCTGTGACATTGGTAAGGAGATTATGGAAAATTTTGTTCAGGAGCGGCTGGACACTAACACGAGAAGCTTTTGGGACACGTTGCCACACTTAAAACTTAACATATTTGCCAGCCTAGCACAGAAGAAAAAACTCAAAACAAATGATGAAAAAATTCACAATGTGAGATCTGACCGCGAACTATTTGGTCGATTAATTATTGCCGCAAGGTCCAGAGATGTTGATTTAAAACTAGTGATGACGTATGAACTGTCTGCTGTTCCACTATCATTGTCACATACGGATGGGACTCTAAGAAAGAATGTGAAAAGTGTTTTGTTAAGTGAACTAGAAAAGGAAGTAAATGTTGATGGACGGCTTCCACCTGTTGACAAGACAGGCGCAACAGCTTATGTAGTAGATGGCATGGCAATTGTGCAAATGGTTAGAACTGGAGGTACGTCTACATTTGGAGAATTGGCTGATAAATACTGGCACATCTTTACAGTTCCACTGAATCAAGAAGACTGCAACAGAGTAGATATAGTTTTTGACAGATATGATAGACTGGAATCTCTCAAAGCGGAAGAGCGGCTAAAACGTGGGTCATCAACAGCATTGGAAGTAAAGATTGCTGGAGAAAATACTCCCGTTCCAAAGCAATGGGCCAAGTACATCAGCAATCCAAGCAACAAAAGTAACCTGGTTGCATTTCTCAGCAAGCGGTGGCGTGATACTGGTCCAAATATGCTATCTGCCGACAATTGCGTCATTCTTGCTGGTGGCTTTAACGATGGAATGGATGTTGTTGTCATTTCAGCGAACAATTCGTCGTATTTGGAAGAACTTCGATCAGATCACGAGGAAGCAGATACGCGTATGATGTTGCACGCGCTACACTCTTCAAAAGACCACATGCATGTTGTTATACAGTCTCCTGATACAGACGTGGCCGTACTTAGTATATATACGTATCGTTCGCTTCACTGTTCTGAACTATGGTTCCGTACGGGCACAAAGGACAAATTGCGATACATACCAATACATACAGTTGTTCAAGTACTGGGCCCAGCTATCTGTCTGTCTTTGCCTGGGTTTCATTCTCTTACAGGCTGTGATAGCACTAGTGCATTATTTGGAGTCGCTAAGAGAAAAGCATTCAATCTCTTAAAGTCATCTGAATGTCATCAGCTTAGCTTAGCCCAACTCGGCGAACATGTTGACTTATCACCGAATACTGCAATTCTATGTGAGAAATTTGTCTGTGAGTTGTATACCACCAGGGATGTGGGAAAGACAGCTGATGAAACCCGTTATTGGCTCTTTTATCAAAAGAGACAAAGAAATGAAAATCTTCCACCTACATCGAATAGTCTAAAGCATCACACCGAAAGGGCCAATTTTCAAGCTCTTGTTTGGAGACGTTCATTGCAAGCTGTTCAGAATCTTCCATCTCCAAATGGACATGGCTGGAGTATAGTGGATGGTCTACTCAAGCCTGTTCTAATGTCAAAGGATCCTGCTCCGTTTGGATTAATTGAACTCACATCATGTGGATGTCAAAAGTCTGCCTGCAAAAGAACAGATCTCTGTCAATGCAAGGCTAACAATCTACTCTGCACTGAAGCATGCCTTTGTATGGGAGGTGAAATGTGTGACAATGTTCAGCATACAATTGTCGAAGATGACTCTGACACGGATGAGTAACATTCTCTCATTTGCTCACGTGATAAATATGTCCTGCCAGCTTGTGTAGACATGCACTGCATGTCAGTTAAAAGTTTAATTATGAAAAATGTAGAAAACATGGGCATTGTTGTAGCTAAGGTATTGCTAGTCACAAGAAGACCTAAGTGCCCCAATATGTACAAAGCAACATACGGGTGTCTTAAACGAGGTTGATTATGTATAAATCTGCGATATACGATCACTCCTTTCCATTTTGGTTAAGATTGTATTGATATAACATGCGCTTAAGTTTGTTAAAAATTTACCATTGTGAAAATTGTTTGAGAGCTACATTCAACACCTATTGTAAATGGGCTTCTCATGGGTTAGTGATACCACAATTTTCTTGTACAACACGGCTCAGAATATACCCAAGACATCGGTCTAGCATAATATAGAGACAAACCTTCTGAATACTGGGTGTGCTACGAAACCATTCTTCTAGACCCCTTTTGAAAATTGCCTCCCGGACTATTCAGGTTAACGGCGTGTCCGTTCTAGTTTGTCACGTACCACTGGGCGTGGCCATCAATCAAGCGTGTGAGAGTGTATGCGCGTGGTTTCCTGTGTGCGTTCCTACATGTGTCTTGATGTTGACGCGTCCGCGTGGTCGTTGTGTCAATGCCCGTCTATCCGTATTGGTGTGTCCATAAATCCGTCTATGCGGCCATGTCCCTGTACCATATTATCCCATGCTTCCCCAGGATACTCCTGTGAAAAGAAAAACAAAGAAAAGAGCGGCAAACATTGTCATCACTATATAACTATCTAGTTATTTGATTATTTACTGTATCGCTCATGAAAATATGACATCTCGTTTTAAAGTCAAAATCCGAAGAGTTAATTTAATCACTGACATGCGATTGCGGTTTTCTACATCATGCCAATTTCCATCATCAGTGTGAAATATATACAATCTGTTAAATAACTATCACGTATTCGATATTTATATAGCCAAATACATTGATCTTCAAACATACAAAATATGACATAAACTGAATCTCTTATTTACATCTGCTTCCCATAATCCCTCTTATTAAGCCGACTACCGACATCGGAATATAGGAGTTAGACAAAAAATTTCAAATCCGCCACAAAATAATACCTCTTTTGATTAAAGTTATCCTGAAGCATTAAAATTAGAAAATATTTAGAAAAATTCAGTGACCATCGACGTCTTCTGAGCCGCCATTTTACTTTGATATTTGCAGGCGGCATTATTTGGTATTCTATCGTTCTCGCTTCTGCCCAATGATCGGTAGGAAACCATTCCTGTAACGCTAATGCGAGCCATTATACTGTTGGCCTCCGAGGTGAGCGTATTTACCTGTATAGGGTGTAGCAAGGATGTATCAGTTCGATTCTAATCGTGTATTTTCTATGGTAGATGTAAAACGTGCTAGCCTAGATATATTTTTTATAACAAGGTGACTGATAATTGCTGATTGCGACAGCAGCAACAATTCTACTTCAAGTTATTTACAAAATAATCACCAGAAAATAATAGCTAACGTTTTGAAAACTATTTGACTGAAAATCGTTGCTGCAACAACTTTCAATAATTAGCAGGCTTTTCTCTGTAGTAACATATTCTGAAGATATTTCTAGCAATTTGATTGACAGTTGTTGCTGACTAAGGCAGCAACAACGTTGTCAAATTCGTCTCAGAATAATTAGTGTCGAGCTGCCACTATAGTTAGCTAATACATGTTTGTACAATTAGCTAGGCGTGTGCGCTAGACGTAATAGAGGTCCACCGTGAAATATATTTGCATAGATGAGCAGGTCAGCAAAGCACCTGCACGAACTGTCATGCCGCGACATGCTTACCAGCTGACTGAGCAGTTTTGAACATATTTCACGTCTGATCTTGATAACGCGTACGACACAGGTCTACCGAATTTTACGTTCATATGTAAAGCTAACCACATTGAGAACCTGGCAATGATTATTCTGGGGAAAATTTGATAAAGTTGTTGCTGATTTAGTCAGCAACGACTGTCAATCAGATTGCTCGAAATACCGTCAGAATGTGTTATTACAGTGATAGGCCATTAGTCCTACTGATTATTTTGAAAACAGATCGTTTTCAAAACATTAGATTGTAGAACTTGCATTTTCTGGCGATTATTTTGCAAACAATTTGAAGGAAAGTTGTTGCTGCTGTCGGCAGCACCAATTACCAGTCATATTGCTATAAAGAAAATATCTAGCTTAGCGCGTTTCACTCTTACAATAGGAAATACACATTTAGAATCGAACTACTATACGCTTACTACACCCTATACAGGTATACGGGAATGGTGTTATACTGGACTTGGCGTGGCAGCGAGAAGAATAGGATCCCAAATAATGGCGGCTACAAAAATTAAAGTAAAATGGCAGCCCAGAAGTCGATCGTAACTGAAATTTGAAATATTTTTCTAATATTATTGCTTCAGGATAACCTTAATTAACCTACTAATTTAATCTGATTACTTTATAAACGCATAGTTGATCAACATAAAAAAACAAAACCATAATCATTTAATCCGACTTATTCCTCACATGAATTTGCACATGTTCTAATTAGGCGAGGTCTTTCAATCAATGGAGTTATATATACCTCTACCTTTGGCACATATAGTTTACATTATACCTAAGACGATGTCAGCAATATTCCTGAATGCTTTGTCTATCCATCTTCTCTTTCCACTGTAATCTACATGACTTACACACTGGGCTGTTTAGTGATAGCACGTTTCAGATTCTAGAGTGACTGACCGTTACGTTGTATGGCATACTCGTGTGTTTCAATCTGTAAACGAAACATAAAGAGAAATCACCTATCCAGAGCATCCATTCATCATCTGACCTCGTATGACGTCATAATCAGCTCAGCGCGTGTATGATGGCGTCTCAATCATTACGCCACAAAGGGTTCCATATAGACCCGCATCAAATCTCAAAGAGTCCGACACGTTGTATAAATTATATGTCTTTGTAATTCTTTGCTATTTAATAAACATGCTGTTGAATATTTTGAAACTATTTTGACTGGGCGCTGTTGCTGCCTTAGGCAGCAACAGCACCCAGTCAAATTAGTTTCAAAATATTCAACAGCTTACCTGTGTAGTTCCTTTTGGAAATTGATAGTCAGGTTGTTCAGAGTTCGATCGATCCCAACACGAGCGAGGTGTGGGTGGAGCTTAGCTAGTGATGCGCGGGGCATGGCTAAAAATGGAAAGGTCAATTCTTCTGCAAAAATAGTCATAAAGTGTTGATGCAAGTTTTACACGTGTTACAGATGCAGATGTGCGAGAGCTAGATTTCCTTGAGGAGTACCTTGCTGTTGCAAATGTAAACAATGTGTATGGTCAGGGTACCTGTTTCTAACATGGATCTATTTCTAACAATTGGACCTTTTCGCATTCTCCTGCTATCATTGTTTCGGCGATATCATCAAAACATATTTATTTTAATAGATTCATCATTTTTACATAACATTTGAGGATTTTATCCAAATGCAGCAGAAATAAGTAATTATTTTATTTACCTTTTCATTTGGCGTGTGAAAAATATGTGTTTTTACTATTACTTTTTTCTGGGTCCATAAAAACTGGTAAAGTAATGAGACAAACTGGTTCAGTTTTCGTGTCAGACGACATCTGTCAATTGCTGTCAAACACGGCATGTTCAGTTCACCAACACAACAATAATTCTTTTCTATGGATATACCGAATGAACATGGTGTGCTTATATTGTTTTCAAATCTTGATTGATATTTTTCACGCTCATGCCCAATCCAAACACGTCCATATAGTTTCTATATATAGTAAAAACTAAAATAATTTTAATGTTTTGTGGTATGCAAAATAATCCTTATTTTAATTTTAAACACCAGCTTCACTATTTTGCAAAGCAAGGATACAGGATTTTGATTTAGAAAACGGTGCTGCTGCTGCTCTCTATGTATGCCTGGTATTACAAAAAAATGGAATTCGAGCAGGTCTAGATTTACTGCAATGAATTAAGTTCTGCTCCCTTTTTAGCGGCTTTTTATCATTATTTTTTCCTGACAAACTCCTCCGTTGTCATACCATAGTCGCTATATAAATAACAGATTTACACCTCTGTTAGAAACTGGTACCTAAGTCCACTAAAACTCTGAAAACGGATACTGAGTATTTACGCACAGTAAATTTAGTTCGAGGAATAAAAAAATGTAATACATGTATAAATTCAGCGAACACTTGCTAATTACTAAACAGAAGCTTTATCTTGATAAAAAGCTTTACATTTGTATGCAATCAGCAAAACCGTGTATACCCTGTTAGAAACCTGTACTCGGACCATATACATTTGGTGAGTAAAATTATAAAACTGCATAGAGATTTAGTTGTTTTTAGCTGTATTCCAATTAAACTCACCTGATATGAAGTGACTACTTAACACTCGTGGATGCTTTGCCAGAGCGGAATTTGGTAACTATATAGGGGAGAGACGGGTTTGTTGAGCCTGCTATACAATATATCTTCAAGCCAGTGGTACCATGTGTCCATTACATTATTCATCCAATATATGGCGCCACTGACATGATGACGGATCTATATAGATTACTGTGGCTCGACTTAACCTCATGGTATAATTACCTGCATGCTCAACTTATCCATTCTCCCGTGCACAGGTAGAATATGTTGCATATATAGTAGGCCTACACAGCAGTCGTTCAGGTCACTTTATTAATGGCCATGCATATGGTAAAACCTCTATACCTGCCCTTTCTACACGCATTCCACACATACCACATATACACACATGCTAATCTTACCCCACTCTTCCCATACTATCAATTCTCTGCATACTATTTTCAAGCAAATTGGATTGCACTTGCATTAAGCATCGCAAAATGGTATATGCTTCGAATATATTTTATTTACTAATATCAAGCTTAATATAAAAAGTAGAATTATAGCTATTTTGAAAGATGTCTCATATTGGCAGCTATCTTTAGTAAGTGACGTCATAATCCCAATCCCATGTGGGAAGTCTGATGCCAACTCTCATAGTAAATGATATCAAATATACGGATACCACAGAGAAGGCTGACATACTGGCGGAAACACTCTCTATGGCAAGCAGTGATCAGAATCATGAAAAAGAATTCTTATAGGAGCGAAATGTTGCTGATTCAGAAATCAAAAACATTGATCTCCATGGCATGCCATCAATGCCTATAAATGGCGTATTCTCTAAAGTAGTGTTAGAATAACCCGTAAGGGTACTTCACGAGGTGAAGATTGGATACAATATGACATGCTTAACAACTACCTGAGAAGGAAAGATTGGTGATTTTCAACCTAAATGCTGAAAAGGCAATGGACCTGTCCACTGTATCCATCCATCATACGACGTCATAATCAGCTACGTGACGTGTAGAATGACATCACAATCAATGACGTCATTATGACGTCATGAATGACGTGGATAAGTACGTTACGAATGCATATTTGAAGACGGATTGTATGTCTTTACTCTTTAATAAATCTTCTGTTGAATATTTTGAAACTAATTTGACCGGGCAGCAACAGCACCCAGTCATATTTGTTACAAAATATTCAACAGCTTACCTCTATAGTTTGCAGGAAATGGATAATTAGGGCATTCCGGGATGGATCAATCCCAGCACGGCGAAGTGTGGGTGGAGCTTAGCTAGAGGTGGGCGCGGCATAGCTAAAACTGGAAAGGTCCATTGCAAAACCAAGGCCGAGATAAAAACCTACCCAAATGATATAAACGTATCACATTTACAACTTGTACGTGTAAGGTAATAGAGAGAATGATAACGGTAAGATTAGAATATGTCCTAGATACAGGAGGTATGCTTCACCCGTGGTATAGTGGAGTCTGCAAGGGCAGAAGAACGAATGACCACCTGGTCCGCCTGACAGAGAAGGTAAAAAAGCCCTAGACACAGGATAGCTAACCATTGGCATATGTGTGTATTCGGATGCTGAAAAGCATTCGATATGCTGTGGTGTAATGGTGCACTACGTTAGCTGCACAGCTTCGTTTAATCAACGATTTCCTGAAAGACAAGCAAACTGCTGCTCGAATAAATGGTGGAACTATCTATGGTGAAGGAAATAGAAAACGAAATTCCGCAATGGAGTGTAATTAATCCCCTTTTGTTCAACGTAATGATGAGTGACCGTCCCAAGGACCGTGAAAGGCAGCAGGAACTGAAATGTGGAATCGTATGTGGTTCAAATCTTGTAGATGGTACACCTTTTTGGACAAAGCTTGCCTCAACCACAAAAGAACTACGGCTTATGCAAATGGTGCTGTACGTCATTAGCAAGTGGTGTAAGACAAACAGGTTTAAGCTATCTGCAAAAAATACTGCGCAGATTACCGTCACCAGTTTCCACAAATCTTGAATGTGACAGGCCCCTTTGCATAAATGGGGAGCCTATAGCAGTTGTAACAGTAGTACTATGCTCTCCGGACATACTGTCGACCAAAAAAATTTCTTCGAAGACAATTATAGATTAGTTGTTGTTGCACAAATCAGTTACACATTCTGAGACTGGTAACAATGGGGGTGGCAGGTGTGCGTGTGCGATCAAAAGGTCAAGAAATTGATTTCAATGCAACTCCTCTGAAGCTGTTTGACGGAATTCCAGCAAATTTAGTATCTAAGTTACCCATATGACTGTGGAGAGGAATACGACATGTGCATTTGGTTATGCTCCTAGTGGATCAAAAGGTCAAAGTGATGAATGTGGCGTTTTGCAATGACGCGTCATCGACCTAACAATCTAGTTAATGGTGTGATCAGGTCAATGTCAATCCGTGCCCTACAAGTGGAATTTATAGAACTCCCACTACACCTACTTAGAGGAAAATGACTGCTAAAGTTCTGAGCATACATACAAACCTCTACAATAGTGCATCCATTCAGGGAAACATTCAAACTGCATTGAACATGTACACTATATAGAGCATGAATTCTGCAAGAATAAAACGAAACCACCTGGACTCAATGGTTCAATATTATTGCTTGCAAATATCCAGATAGAAGCTGAATTAATCACCAATCCACCCACCCACCTCAACCCCATGACATGGCTCCATTCAATGTACACTGATAACTTACACAAGATATAACCAGGGAGGGTATCTCTGATATAATAAGAACATATGATGAACTGGTTTTTATGTATATGCTATCCAGATACTTCTCCCTATACATTGCCGAAATTGTAGGTATCTAAAATGCAATTGAGTGGATAAACCAAGAATCCAGTGACAAATACATAGTACTAAGTAACTCGTTGAGCTCAATCATGAGACTTGTACTTAATTTGATTAGTAATAGAGCATTCCTCTTACGAGAGATCCAACATGATGCCAAAATCGATGTGGTCAATGGGAAAACAGTCGACTTAGAAGGGCACCTAGCTATGGTGACATGCACGGCAACGAATTAACCGATGAAGCCGCCAAACTCACAAAAGCACATGTAGACGGAATAAACAAAGGACTATCACAGTCCGAAGCAAACAGTCTCGTTAAAATGGTCATATATGACGATGGCGAAAAGTACTGGGCAACTCACACGAATGGCAGAACCGACTATGGACTATGTCCCATGTTAAACTATGGTATCTGCATCACATGGATGATCGAAAAAACGATCCCACCTTGATATGCATTAGAATTGCGCGTATAGGTGTCCGGCGGTAATGCATGGAATGAGGCGGCATCAAACTGGTAAGTGCTATGTGGTAAGCAAACTGGTAAGTGCTATGTGGAGTCGATGGGCCCTTGATGTGGCCCGAACACAATTTTTGCACTGTCTTGCCAATTATCGTAACAGAAAGGAACTATAATATGCAATTTGAATCTTGAATATGCATGGTAAGACAATGCCTGACCTACTAAAATTAGGAATAGGTGGCCGTGTTCAGCACCCGTCAGTTCTTAAATAAATCTGATAGACATCCAATATATGAAGAGACACTAGCGTAGATTGCGTGCAGATTCGGAATTTCGTTCAGATATGGCTAAATCGACCTTGATTGCGATTATGATTATATATGTCTCTGTGTTCCATGGCGCCATGTTCGTGGTAAGCATGAAGAGACACTAGCGTAGAGAAAGAGATTTGGCTAGAGAGAAACGTAAAACGCAATATTAAATCTACGGACACAAGATGTCTGTATAGTTTCGCACAGACTGATAACAAGATGACAACATAGCATCGCTATTACATATCGCGCACATGGATGCTACACCCAAAATGGTATGTTTTATGCGATGTAGAGATACTATCCTCAGCTCGTAATGGTAGGGATCGTCTTATCTACAGCTTAAATAACAACACTGCCCATTGGCTTATGGATAGGATAGAGCCAAGTGTTCGGCACAGCAGTCGCCAGCAGAGTGTAGCCCTGATTATAGGCGGGATAGCACCTTTGATACGGGGAACACCCATTGGCACCGCATAATTTCCCCCAAACAACCTGATCATCCACATGACACAACCCCTCCATTCCCCTACTAACCAAACTCTGTGTAATATAATCTTCATAGTATCTAATAATACGCAATACCAGCTGATAGATTAATTATGTTAAGAGGACAAAGGTAAAGATTCGGCAACAGAAATGGCAATATATTAGATTGATAGATATATAACTGAGGATGTTTTAGAGCCACGGGCTGGATGTACTGAGTGGCCCATTTCTTTATGCCGACCCGTAGGTCGAAATGCCTGCCTTGATAGAGCTAAGTAGGCCTAGCGGCTGGAATATGCGCTGAAGCGCGGATGGTCTCTGCAAGATTTTATTTTTGCGTTTTAGTTGTGGAAGCGTTTGTGAGCTATGATGCTAGGCGTGAGGGTTCGATTTCCTATCAATACAAAATTATTACACACTATAAGTGGAATTCATCATTGTGGATACATAAAAAACCTGGTGATAACTGAAGTGTTATAATGAGAGATTTATTAATTTCCTAGAAATGTGCTATTCTCTGATTACATCAAGAAAGAACTTATTCCAAGTACGTAATTCACCTTTCCAGAGTACCCACCCATCATATGACATCATAATGAACTGCGTGATGTGCACAATGACATCATAATGAATGACGTCATGAATGACGTCGATAAGTACGTCACAAACGCATATCTATGCGTTGTACAAATTGTTTGCCTTTACTATTTAATAAATATTATGTTGAATATTTGACTGGGCGCTGTTGCTGTTGTTCCAGTCAAATTGGTTACAAAATATTCAACAGCTTCACTGTATAGTTTTCAGGAAATTGATAACTAGGGCATTCGGGGAACGATCAATCCCAACACCGCAAGTTGTGGGTGGACCTTAGCTAGTGATGGGCGGGGCATAGCTAAAAATCGGAAGGTCCATTGCTTTTGTTTATGCAGTTTTTCCCATAATTGAACGTTGAACAATAACCAACTTACACACACGCATTGGGAGTGTAATGGTGCAAACTGTAAAGAGAACTTAAATGTGGGCATTTTACGATTGTCAGACCTGGCTCTTATAATATTTTATAACACGCACTCACGCACGCACGCACGCACGCACGCACGCACGCACGCACGCACGCACAGAGCATGATTTTGAAATTTTGTGCTGATGCATAGATTTTACTAAATAAGTAAGTCAGCTGCCAATATTAATGATTGAGCTATTAGCGAGTTAAGGGGAATCGAGGTCAACAGACAGAAACTCATGATGCGTGCCAAACTGACTGATCAACAATATTTCAAAGTGTCAAATACACATTCTCAGGAATCAACACACTACGATTTTGGCATTATACATACAGCCAACTCGTACATTGAATACACGCTTTGGATTACATAATCCGTCGTTACAATGGAAAGCACTGAGCAAAATGACTCGCAAAGACAAACACATCCAAAATAATTTACCCAATCGGTTGCGTATACTAATAATTTTGGTTCATCCGGTTATCCTGAAGATAAATCACATTGCGATATTAGTGGCTTATAATATACAATAAAAATAGCATTTTACTATATTTACAATATAATTAAACAGACTAACAGTTCGGCACGTTTTCCCCTAACCGGGATGCGTATTTTACCCACCTTATAGGAATCATTCTTGCATACGCTCCTACACCGCGTTATTGGATTGCTGGCCGATATCACGTCTCTAATTTCTAGTTCTGTACCCATTCAGGTCATATCTAGGCGGGTTTTATTTTCAATAAATTTCGCCTTTAACGGCTAACATCTCCCCATGTTTTACACTAGTATCCATATATACGGCTGGATGGAGAGACAATGAATGAAGGAGATTGCCCATTTTTTTAACGGCCTGGAGATAGCAGACCAGGTACGTAGTCCTGAGTGATAACCACTACATTAAGACGACTTTTCCACTATCTCTCAAGAGTCATTAATATATAGTGTGTCAGATTTACTGTAAGAATACTGAGAAATCCTAGATGAATTCAATGAACTATGTAACCGCTATTATAGCGGTATAAATGCAATAGAGGGATCCATTTCTAGCTATGTCCCGCCCAGGACCGAACTTAAGGCAGTGCAACAAATGTATTTGGACAAATTACACGCACACCCATAAGTGAGACCGATGTGGCTAAATCCAGTGCCGTAGTAATTATAGCAATAGTCCCCGCCACGGCTCGGTGGCCCAGCCATTCAAATGACCCTGTGGGTCTATGAATACAAATATCGTAAGTACTGTGTAAATATCGTAAGTACTGTGTAAATATCGTAAGTACTGTGTAAATATCGTAAGTACTGTGTAAATATCGTAAGTACTGTGTAAATATCGTAAGTACTGTGTAAATATCGTAAGTACTGTGTAAATATCGTAAGTACTGTGTAAATATCGTAAGCACTGTTTAATATTGTACATTTATGTTGCCCATATGTCACAATGTTACCAGGATCTGTAATTAAATAAAAGGGAAATTGAGGTCAAAACAAACACAAGAATTCCACGGAATTAAATGTCTCGCCTGTCTCCTGTTTGTCACAGTGGCATTGACCTTGTGACCTCCATAACAACATCTTGTATCCCCTCCTGGTATAAGCAACCATGTACCCAAGTTGTGTTCCATTAGGGTTAAGCAATCCCGAAATATAACATGATAAGACTTGCTAAGCCTAAAAACCTAACATCGAAAAATAACAAAGTTTTATAGAGGTCAGAATGACCTTGACCTTAGACTTTGTGACTTCAGTGTCAGCAAGCTGCTTCCTAGCAGTAAAGGGAGCAATGTATCTAAGTTTAAATTCTATTAGATTAACCAATCCTGAAAGAGAAGCCGAGAGGTTTTGCTAAACGCAAAAAGCTTAATTTTGAAAAAATGGAGTTTTGTATCGCGGTCACAGTGATCTTGACCTTTGACCTTGTGACCTCAGTATCAATATGCTGCTTCCTAATATCATAGGTAACAATGTATCTAAGTTTAGCTCCAATAGGATTAACTTATCCGGAAATATCAGAGTTTGGTAACCACACACTGCAGTAAACAATAATCAGCACTAGAGGAATCAGATCTGTCACTCAAGTATATGTCATCATAATCAATTACGTCACATGTAGGGTGACGTCACACTCATTATGACATATAGATCTGTCATGAAGCAAGAAAGGTCTGTCAAGTGTACGAATTGTATGTCTTTGATAATTTTACAATTTAATAAATATTCTGTTCAATATAAACCATCCAATTTGACTAAGCGCTGTTACTACCCTAGGAAGCAACAGCCTTCAGTCAAATTAATTTCAAAATATTCAACAGCTTCTTCTTCTTTTCGTTCGCTGATCATACCGCCAGTCCTGTAAGTGACTATCGACATGATCATACGCATTCAACAGCTTATCTGTATAGTTACATTGAGTGGGATTCTAGGAATTCGGTGTTCAAAGCATACACATCGATTCCAATACGCGTAACACATTGGTGGAACATAGCTAGAGATTGGCGGGGTAAAGCTAGCGATGGGCGGGGCAAATCTAGAGATGGGCGGGGCAAAGCTAGGGATGGGCGGGGCAAAGTTAGAAATCAATTCTATTGTTACTGATATCAATTAACGCTTAGTTGCCTCATTGATTATGTATAAATTAACTAAGAACTGATTAAGAGCCAATGTACAATTAGATAATCTTATCTCGGCTCTCATTAGATTCATAATATTATCCCATCTCTCAGTACTAATACCAATGCAATTTAAGTTTCATTTTATCCAAGTAACCTTGTCAATATCAAGATGAACAGTGTGTCGAAAATATGCAAAGATAAACCAGTAGCTATGTATTTCCAACCTCCTTATCTTTATTGATTTCCTTAACCAGTTGGCTTTGAAAGATGAAATATGGAATATCAGTTCAAATTTATTAAATATCTGGCTGGATATTTTGAAACTAACTTGATTAGGAGAATAATATTAAACTTATGGGTTTCAAAATCATCCTAAGTTATTTATGTTGCACAGAGAAAATATCTGCAACAACAATAGTATGTCATATCACATGTAAATAACAAACGAGCATGCTTTAAAACATATTTAGCCCTTTAAGCCATATATTTTTTTCAAAAGAAAATGTCAATATGCAGACGATTTTTGAAAATTTACCACTAGAATGAATTGCTCGCTTATCGAGCCAGCCATTCCAGCTGTAAATTGTCAAAAATTCTCTTCTCTAGGTTTGCAAATGGACCTTTCTCAAGACCACTGCAGAGGCCGTTTTTGCCTGATATGAGTGTTGAATGGTTAATAAGCTGTGGCATTCCTGTGTTAACCACCAATTCACCATCTGACACACATTGGTATGCTTTGAGTATTCCACCACATCTTTCTGGGGGAAGCTATGACCATACAGCTTTAGACGGTATCTCTGTAACTGTGCTAGAATAGTGCAACTATGCCATCATTTTCAGTAATCTTCAAATAACTTCCAAATATTCATCAGCGTTTCTGTATGACAGGCTTGAAATTCAGGTATTATGAATTCAGTAAGGGTAGAACATCATCATCATCATCATCATCATCATCATCATCATCTATTATTATTATTATTATTATTATTATTATTATTATTATTATTATTATTATTATTATTATCATCTTAATAACGTGTGTGTTTGTTTTTCAGTTAATATGTTCATATGTATTCTGGCCATTAGCTTTCGTAATGGGTGTTGCCCCAGTTGACTGTTTCGATGTTGGAAAGCTCATTGGAATTAAAACGTTCATCAATGAATTTGTTGCATACATAGAATTGTCAAAGTACATTAAAAATCAGGAAATTCTAGACAATTTTAAGGCAGCGCTTTCTAATGTCACATTGTCAGAAGGCGACTTGGGTATGTTGGTAAGTATGAAAACTAGCATAAATGATACATCTAATCTCTTACTCAAGTATATAACGTCGTAGACAATTACATCACATGATGTCACAATCAAAATGCATAATGAATGACGTGTCTACCTCTGTCGTTAACATTTAATGTTCCGTGTGTGAATTGTATGTCTTCATTATTAAATCAACGTTCTGTTGACTATTTTGAAACCAATTTGACTGAGTGCTGTCGCTGCATAGACAATAGTACATGTCAAAAATGTCATGCCAAGGAATGATTTAGTTAAGGATTGTTCTGTAACACTTGACTCTTAATTAACTAATTTGACTGTAATTTAAATAGGATAATACCATTTAAATACATATAAACTATTTTAAATTTAATAAAATGCATTGTTTCAAATAGAGATACTGGTTTCGCAAATGTTGGTTCTATAGACATAATGATTGGAACACTTGGATCTATGGCACCAACAAGAAGGTCAGACATTTCATCTAAAGTAATCCGTGCAATGGTTGCTGGCAATGTGGCTTGTTTTATGACTGGGTGTATTGCTGGTAAGTTATTTTTAAGGTACCACACTCTTTATTCCTTAGGATTACAGCAGATGATTAACCATTTTCTATTTCAGATACTGATTTTATTGGGCATTCTCTAAGCCTTAGTAAAATATCACTATTAATAATATAGGTGGGGTTATTTGCCTAATGCTACAATGAGAATTCCTGTCTGCGAGCTATAAACTAATAAGTATCTAAGCAGATATAGTATTTACTGTGTGATTAATAAAAAGATCTGAATTATTTTAAAGAATAAATGAAATAAAAAAATATATTGTTTTCTATTTCAGGTCTTCTGATGGAATAAAATATAGATTACTTTCATCTGACTGATGAGAAACCAATATCATCATTCCAAAAAGCATTAATATGTTAATCTGCTGGATTCATCTGTGACGGAATCCTCTACACAGGGATGCACACACCATATATGTTTATGTTGCAAAGCTTGCATAGGAACAATTTCATCGTGTTGTTGACTGATTAGTAGTTTTCATCTTGTACCGTCACTTACAGAAGATGTGTGCCCATGTTTCTGCTATTGGATGTGCTCACATGAGCGTGCGCGCGTGCGTGCGTGTGCTTGCGTGCGTGTGTGTGTACGTGAGTCTGTGTGTGGTTGAGTAGGTGCATGGATGGGTGCGTGGGTGGTTGGTTGTACATTTGTGAGTATATCTGTGTACATGTGTTTGTTTCCTGGTGGGCGCTTGCATCTGTGTGTGCATAAATGTGAGTGGGTAGGTGTGTTCACATGTGCGTGCATGCATGGTGTTTGATACCTTTACTTTTACCTATCACTTGCTACAGACTGAATTTAATGCTATTGTAACAATTATTGGTTTGATTGACCTCTATTGAGTCCCCGATTCCAGGTCCCATTTACGCCATATCTAGGCTGCTTTTATTCCAGTCTGTCATTGGTAACTTCTCCAGTTTTTACACTAGTACCCATTTATACTCATGGCTGGAGAGAGGAAAGGAGTGGAAGTAGATTGCCCATGTTTCACAACAACGGCGAGATAGTGCTCAGCTTAGGCGCGAACCGGTTTCTCTGGTTAAGTAGTCCTTGGTGCTAGCACACCAAGCCTCGCTCTGGTTAAGTAGTACTCAGTGCTAGCACACCAGGTCACGCTCTGGTTAAGTAGTCATCGGTGCCAGCACATCAAGCCTCGCTCAGGTTAAGTAGTCCTCAGTGCTAGCACACCAAGCCCCGTAATGGCATTGTGTTTTGATTCCGTCCATTTATGTTTGCACAAGTTTGTGCAGATTTCCATTTCTGTTCAATCACTTAGCTTCTATTTGGAATAACTTATTTGCCCTTTGAATCCGAAATGACAAGCACCAACATTCCTATAAAATCTAGTACTTATTCTGCTGAATAGTTTGAATCTAATTTGCTAAATAGTTTTAAAATATTCAACAGCTTATCTGCATAGATACCTTGAAATTGAGATTCTGGGAATTCAGCGTTTGAAGGATTAACTTCCTTGGTAGTTTGAGTGTGATTGTGCGAGGACACATTCTGATTGTTTGCTCAAATGGCCAAATGTCAATGTGAGTTATGTAACCATCACTAACAATAGAACGATTCGCATGATTATCAACACAATCTCGATAATGTTTGGTATATGGCATCCTCCTTACAAGAAGATCAAATCTTATACCCATTGATGATTGCTAACATATAATTCTTGGTTCTAGTGTGATTTTGAGAATGTTTGGTTCATCAATTTCCTTGACTAAAAGAAACTGATGATTAACACATAGAGTGGATTACAAATTGAATATCGTGTTGGTGTTGTTGTTGTTGTTGTTGTTGTTTTTATTTGCTGTCGTCACCGTCGTCGTCATATTCATCATCATCGCTATCACTGTCTCGTCGCTATCGTTTTTGTTCTCGTCGTGTCGTCGTCTATTGATTCCGTGGTGATTGAATAATTGATTTGCGTTTTGAAAGAAGAATTTGCCAAAGCAAACGGCGATGTCATCTGTATCCGAGAGAGGTGGGAGAGAGGGGAGCGGGTGGTAGCGAGAGAGAGAGAGAGAGAGAGAGAGAGAGAGAGAGAGAGAGAGAGAGAGAGAGAGAGAGAGAGAGAGAGAGAGAGAGAGAGAGAGAGAGAGAGAGCGAGAGAGAGAGATAGAGAGAGAGAGAGTGTAAATAGACGGGCACCTGTTCCACGTAAGGAATTGTGGGATATTGGTTGAAGACCGAATTAGATTCACTGACGTTTTTATTACATTCATTACACATCCATTTCATCATTAATTGACTAACTTTTTGATGAAAAAGATACTCTTTAAAGCTTACGTTTTTTATATAAAATAAAATTTCATATATTTATAGAAATGCAATGTCTTTGTTGTAATCGTTCTAAAGGAGAGAGAGAACTTTTTACCTCATGTATGTGACGTCATAATCAATTACATCACGAGTGAGCTCACATCACATTACATATTATATGACGTATAGCTCCGTCATGAAAATTGAAAGCGCTATGACTAGTGTACGAATTTCTTTGAGGAATTTACAATTTAATAGATTTTGTTGAATATCTTGAAACCAATTGGCTGTTGCCATAGGCAGCAACGTCCTCCAATCAAATTAGTTTTACAAATTCAGCTTATGTGTATAGCTATCTTGAAATGTCGATTCTAGGAATTCACTTTTTAAAGTTTCAAATCGATTCCAACACACGTAAATGTGGGCGGAGCCTAGCTAGAAATGGCGAGATGCATAGGTAAAAATGTATCCTTCTATTGTGATTGTGGTGTGCGTGACTGCGTGTGTGTGTGTGTGTGTGTGTGTGTGTGTGTGTGTGTGTGTGCGTGCGTGCGCGAGTGCGTGCGTACATGCGCGTGTTTTGTACCGTGGCTGTCGGCGTCGTAGTATACATAAAGACTACGGTTAACGGGGTTCACTCGCAAGTGATATTTCACAGGACGACACTGAAGAAGGTGATGACGTTAACTGTAATGACGAGGAGGAGAAAGTCGCAATTTGAACATGCACAGATGGTGTTATCCGAATGCTAGGATGCAAGGTTACAGTGACTAACATTTCACAGGCTGATGAGCCTAAATATATGGTAGGGGATCAGACATGTTGGCCATGATGCTTGGGGTGGGTGGGGTTATAAGGATTAACACACTCTCATACTGTTTTCAGTGTGTTGGACTTGGTGAACATTGCTAATCGCCACATCAATCGTAGTAAGGATTGAGTATGGCCACCAGTTAATAACATTGAAATTATCTATCATGCCGACTCGCTCACTCCGCTCCCCTCCTTCACTTCCTCACACACCCACCCACCCACCCCTCATTCCGCCTCCATCCCTTCCTCCGTTCCTTCCGTCCGTTCCTCCCTCCTCCCTGCCTCCCACTCTCTTTCGCTCTCTCCATCCCGCCATGACTCCACACACCCCATCCCACACACCCACTCTCACTAGCTCTCTATCTCCCTCCCTCCCCTCTCTCTCACATGCCTCTCTCTCTCTCTCTCTCTCTCTCTCTCTCTCTCTCTCTCTCTCTCTCTCTCTCAAATGAGAGTAATACAACAAAGTATTTGTATTTCTATGAATGTAGAACATGGTTTTTTATTTTCTAAGAATGTAAGGTTTTATTTACATCATGTGCATCGTTCATAACGGTTATGCTTTTAAACTTCTTTAACTATACAGACGAAAGTCTAAAAATATATCTGTGAAAATGTAATTAACGTTTTTATACATATAGCATCATATTAAAGCATAATTAGTAGCTATGGTTTTCTTCCTTCCCTAGGAAGTTCGTTCAAAATTGCATTGGTCAATTATTTTCACTGAATATAATTAGCCAATGAGATTATGATAAATGCGCAATAGGAAATCAGTTTTATAAAACATTATCAGCAGTATGTAAAAGGTCCAAGTAACCTGAATCTCCCGCTTGCAACAGCAATAACTGGGCCAAAAAATGAATAATATGAAAATGAGATTACATACATTTATGTACAAAGCAAGAAAACATAATATAGTCTGAAATTACATAAATTATGTACGAATCATAGACATACAAGCTCCAAATATGACGGCTTTGACAGGAAACAATATTTTTATCCGAACTGATGAAACTTGAGGGATAAGGCTAAATAAATTCACGTTGGTCACTGATCCAATCGAAATGTAGTGTGAAATTCCTATTCAGCAGACCACAAAACACGCGAAAGCGTGAGTCCTCTGGCGTATGCATGCACGCACGTGCTCACGCACGCGTTCGTGCGCAGTGGTTTAATAAGACAACGATGTTGAACACATGCACACACGCACGCACGCCCAGACACCCTTCGTAGAGTAAGCCAGGAGACAACAAACAACAACAACAGCGACGACGACGACGACGATGACGACGACCTTTCTGGACATTTCACTTGAAATAATTTATGTGTAAGTTATGAAGCATAAAGATATTGGAGTGTGTTCACGCACAGGTACGCACGTACGTACGCACGCACACATATAGCTGTTGTTGTCGATCAGTGGGTCGGTGTAGCAGTGGGAGGCTGTGTGGGTGTGCGTGTGTATGGTTAGGTAAGTGAGCGAGTGAGCGAGCAAGCGAGAGAGTAGGTAGACGGGTGAGCCAGCTGGAAGGCGATCGCTCGAGCGAGTGAGTGAGTGATTGAGCGAGCGAGCGAGCGGGAGGGAGAGTGAGTGAATGAGTGGATGGGTTGGTGCGCGTGCATGCGTGCGTGCGTGCGTGTTTGTATGTGAGCGTGCGTATGGGTGATGTGCGTGTATCGTTATAACTAGATCGTTAATACGTGGTTCGCTTGATTCATCTGGGAATGAAGTCACCGGGATATAAATGGATCACAGCCAGGCGAATGACAGAAATCTATATTTGGTCCTCTTCCAGCAAAAGCCCTAAAACACAAACAGTTTATTTATCCACGCCGCCGAAGGTCGGTGTGATATCTGCGATTGGTACTACCTGCCTGCCTGTCTGCCCACACCCTTGCCAGCCCGCCCATCCGTCTGTCAGTCAGTCCGTCCGTCCGTCAGAGGCATATCTCGGGAACCATATGAGGTAGAATCACTAAACTTTGATACATAGGTTCGTATAGTCCATGAGGCAGCAGTGTCGGTCGGTACCATCTGGGTTGGGGTGGGGTAGGGGGCTGGGGGTGGGCGATGCTCAGAGTGATCAATGCGTGATAGAGAGTGATCAATCGACATGATGGCATGAGCAATAAACTATTCAAATATTTAAGTGACATTATCTCAAAACCGATCACGCACCTAATCAATTGAGCTTTTATGCACCACCTTCCCATCGACACAGTATCGTGCTATCCAAGCCGAAGAAGCCACCTGGGCCCCAGCCATTATGTGGGCCATTGTGCTCCTTAACAGCATACGGAAAATTTCATCAAATGTTACTCTATGCCGCATCCGAGACAAGATCGACGACTTCACCGGATCATGTGAAAGTGGCTTCAAACGTAGACGCAGATGCGCAGACATTGTATGGGCTCAATGCATGCTTGTGTCGGTAGTCATGTTCAAACACTGGGATTTCCACAAAATGGGCATTGACATGTCACTAGCCTTGGACACAATTAAGCGCCCAAAGATCCTAGATGTACTACGCCAGGCCAGTTGCAATGAAGATGAGCTACGACTAGTGAGACTACTGCTTGCAGACACCAAGCTGAGAGCACGAGTCAAGTCAGTGAAGTCTGTAGAGTTTGAGACATCAATCGGCTCCCCCCATAGAGATGGTCTATCCACTGTGCTTTTCACCTGCTACCTGGCTGCTGCATTGAAATCCGTGCAGGAAAATTCCACAAGACTACACCCCCTCCCGCCTGGGGGTCAATACTGGGCATGCCACCAGAGATGGAATATGCCGACGATGTGGACTTTATAGACGAGGAAAAGAAACACCTTGACGAATTTCTCCCAATAGCTGCAAGCAAACTCAAACTAAAAATTGAGAATCTCTTTATGAATGAATCCAAAACAGGGTTCACCCACATACACCTATCCACAAAGCATCAAACTAAAAAAAATGACGATCTACTCCGTGGCGGCGAACCATGGAGGAAAAGTAAAATCCTGGGCTCACTGCTTTGCAGTATTGCTGACATTGCCGCACGCTGCATCATGGGTAACATAGTAACATAGTTTTCCAATCCTTCTGGAAGCTATGGATTCGTAGATCAAAGATGCCCTTG
This sequence comes from Chaetoderma sp. LZ-2023a, assembly GCA_034401795.1. NCBI lineage: Eukaryota > Metazoa > Mollusca > Caudofoveata > Chaetodermatida > Chaetodermatidae > Chaetoderma > Chaetoderma sp. LZ-2023a. The sequence goes on from CM067365.1 coordinate 2,738,286, forward strand.
GTAAAAAGACTATGTTTATACAATGCAACCTGCGTATCCTTGATGATATATAACTGTAACAGCTGGGCAGCTCCAAGGTCATCTCTAGACAAACTTGATGCCTGCCACCACAAACACCTACGCACCATCACTGGGCACCGACGGCCAGACAGCATAATTTCCAATAATGCACTATACAAGATGTGTAATACATCGCCACTGTCTGTCTGCCACAAGACACACCAGCACAGAGGGCTTGGAATTCGCTCTACTCGGAGCCAGCAAATACAGAGCCAGGAGAGGAGGTTATTGCATAACTCTGCTAAGCGTGCTACGAGGTGACCTAAAGAAAGCAGGATTAGGTACACTCAAGGCAAGAATGGGCCTGAGGAAGCTAAGGATTTTGGCTGAGGACAAGACACAGTGGGCAAAAGCGAAGAAGGACTGATTACAGCTGGAGGATGTTTCTACTACTACAGCCGCAGAATACAGTAATCATACATACATACGTATCAATGCACATAAATTGTTTGTCTATGACACCGGCCTATTTGAAAGGTGGCCATTTGGTTGAATATTTTGTTTTGTGGGAAAGAACTTGAAATCCTATTCATAGTCAACACTATAGGCTTATTTTCATATATTTCCCCGTGTAATATGGTGGTGGTCGTCACAGAAATGTGCACTGGACTAGAGTAGAATAGAGTAGTATTGCTATCGAGTCCCATTATCACGTTTCGTGTTACAAAACATACACAGGAGTCAAGATAAATGCCCACTATAGCTTGGACAAAGACAGTAACGAGGACAAAACATGTACTGAGAAACTATACCAAACGATAGAAGCAAAAACGTATACAGAACATTTCCAGTACATCGAAATGTTATCATATCCCACAAGCATATCGTCATGATCACTTCACTGATGTTCAAATTTGAATCTCTTATGCAGTCCAGTGGAGTTGAACCATTAAAGGAGTCAACTAAACACATCTGTACGAAACTGGAATCTGAACTTCGAGAATCCATTCATATTTTCTCAGACGAAAAGGGAAAATTGCTAGCTATTCTAAACAATGCCATATTGCAGGACATTGTCTTAGAAAATCAGGGTTTGCAAATGGAACTTACGGTTTGGAAAACAAAATATATAACAGTCACCAAGTTCATTAATCAGACTTCGTCACATATTAGATCTGCCATAAAGTAAGACAAGGGAACAACTCCATGGCCTTCCCATCCTTCTGATGTACACAAAGAATGATTCATGGTGGCAGAATATCTTAAACGGTTTCTCATAGGGCTACTTACTGGAGATCCTGAAAACAAGAGTCCGTCACAAAGGGTCGAGATGCTGATTCAGTGACTTTCAGTCGTTTAGTCAGGACGTTATTTATTCAAGGACATGCAACCACCAGAAACCTAAACATCTGCTGCTACCACATGCTGTGAAAACACTCACTGGTAATGTTGGAGTAATCCAGACACTGAACAGACTTTGACACGAAATGTTACACTCACAGCTGGAAGAAAATGGTACTGGCCTGTGTCTCCCAAAACCAGCAGATAGCCTGAATCAACAAGTTATTCTTCCATCTTCGATTCAGTTTATGTATTTACAAATCTAGCCTGGGACAATATAGACAGAATTGAAGACTCTCACGTGAAGAGGGGCATCTCATCCTATGAATCGAATTGCAGTACATTGAAGTCTATGGACCACATCACCACAATGTTACTATTCCAGATATTAAGCAAAAAGCAAGGAACTGTTTCCACAGAAGTTCAAGAGCTTGACGTATATATTGCTGTAGATCTGTTAGCTCAAAACCACAGATAATCAAAGCTAATAGTTCACAAGAAACCAAGAGAGTATCAGAGATAGTCTAGGACTAGAATTTGATTTGGGTACTTTCTAGGCAAGCAACTATGCCAACTCAGAAAATACCGAGCTGGCCTGTGTTCAACATCAGTGCAAGAGACTTAGTAACAATCTCAGCAGATGTTATTGGCTACCTACATACCATTAATCCACCTGCTACCAGTTTGACTAATGTGTTTGAGACTTTTAATCAGTCAGAGCTACTCAGAAGAGAACTGTAGTAGCGAGTAGGCTCTTTTGCAATAATGACAGACATTGCCTGTACTATTCTTTCTCTCTGAAGAAAGCATTTTCAACGATGCTGGTCTCATATACATGTGCATTGAATCAGATATTATTACAGATGACTCTGTCTTTGGAGATTTTGATGGAAGCATTACAATCGTGCTGCCATAGTGCACGTGTATATCTATGAGGTGTGAATAAGACTAGCATGGGCAGTGTATTTGCTTTGGATAAATGAAAACCTGGGATCAAGTCGGATATAAACACCATTTTCGTCCAAGTGAACAGCATGGTGGTAGAAATGTGCCACTAGATCTTTGAATGCATGATGCACAGTCCAGTTTTATCAAAGTTGTTGACACTTTGGAATGGATACTTAGAACACATTCGCCATAGAAACAATGGGCTGTCAGCACTTTTGATGTGTTATGTTGACATGGTAGACGATTCTTCGCTTGGCCTTCTATGTGCTTCTAATGAGACTAACTGGGAATTACACGTCAATGCCATTAGCTCAATTATTCACTGGCGCTTTGAAAATCTGAGATGTTCCATGCAGTTCTACAAGGGCCAAGTGTTGATAAGGATGAAGACGCTGAATCAGCAGTTGTAAACCTCATACCAAGCTGGGTACACCCATTTGCTGAGGACCAGAATCTCATTAGCATATCCACTGCAAAGGCAGCACCTCATCATATTGTTATTTCAACTTCAGGGATGGAAGACTAGAGAAAGAGCACCTCGATAATAAATTCCACGACCCAATGCTAATTAACAAATTAAGTTTTCTGTAACATGTGCAAAATGAAAGAAGTGAACACAAGTGGGAGAGCAATCGTCATGGAAGCATATATGCCACTTTTTGTTCACATCAATATGATGGCACAAGGTCGTAATCTTCAGATGTTGGATATCCTCTCCCATTCTTTAGGTCTTTGCCATAGGCCCTGGCAACACCAGAGGGATTGTTGAGAAAGGCCAACAAAGCTGTTTTACCTAAATTCTTAAAGAATAATGTAATACTTGCAGAAGGAGTACCAAGCAATTCTGCAACTGTTGTGGATGGAATGAACCTAATACAGGGAGAAAAATGTGATCAAGCGACATTTGGGATATGGTCAAATCGGTCTTGATTATGGCACTGAGGGAAGTAGATCCGAGTGAGAGAAATTCAGTTTTTACCGAGAATGCTCAACTAAGAACAATGCAAGATCTGTAAGACAAAAGGACTCTGGCTCTGGACATATGCTACAGGGTATCAGAGCCTCACAGATTATGAAATAATATAGGAACAGTCAGAATCATGTCAACAACAAAACGTGTCTAATCACTTTCCTAGTCAATGAAAGGAAGAAGACACAATATAAGCAGACTTTAAATGAGAAGATACTGTTTGCTATTGTCAATGACAAATGTTACAATTTTTACATCCAATGGCAGGAAGTAGGTGCGGGCTCTAATGTGTATGCAAGAAGAAGCTGATGAGCGCTTGCTCTAAGCGAGGGATACTGCTCAATTGTCATTAGTTCTGAAAACAAAGATGTATTCACCATGCACTTGCCATTCTATGACAACATTAAATTGAGTCGCCATTGTGCCATGATGCGACACTAGAACGTGTACAAGGGTCCTTAATATTAAAATAGGAACTACTGTTCGCAAAGATGTCTGTAGGGTTCTTATTGGAATGCATGCTTACAGCGGATGTGCTACTGTGAGTGCATCTCCTGGAAAAGGCAGGACAAATGCTCTGAACATTTTGACCAGTAAAATAGAATCTCAAAACACATTCCCGCAGTAGAGCCATGGATGGGATCGCTCTCGAGAGCTCATTGACTAACTAGAGGAATTGGCATGCCTTCTTTATGCCTCAAAAGCATCTGCTGTGAGTGTTAATGACTTGAGGTATCACCTGTTTTGTGCATGGAAAGGAGATATATATCGCTAACTGCCACCATGCCGGGACTGCTTAGTGAAACATGTGCAACGTGCAAACTATCAGGCTACAATATGGATACAGTGTTTGGAGCAGGATCCACAGAGCCCAAACCTTTTTGGTAGAGGATTGAAGGTAAAAAGAGAAGAAGGATTTGAGCAGTTGGTCGTAAACTGGATTTAGATCCAGCCGGCACAAGAAGCTGCCATGGATCTACTAGCCTGAAAGTGTCCCAGGAAATGTGACCTGCCAAAATATGTCTGGTTGACAAATGGACTCAAATGTACTGATATGTGTAAAATCCAAGATAGTAACAACCAGGAGTCAAGTGCAGACAATGATCAAAGTCGTACTCCAGACGAGTTAGAAGATGAGTATGATTATGAAGTTGATGACAAACAATTAACACTACTTCAACTTGGAGCATTGAAACAAGGCCTACCTTGTAACAAGTAAAACATGTCCAGACTGTGCTTACTAGTAATATGGGAAATCATCATGCATTGGCGATTACAATATCATATATCAACAATATCTGAATACCCCTAAAACTTGGTCATCAGCACTATCTTGTCAGTGGTTCCAAGGCTCATGGTGATTCTGACCCACTATGCACCCCTAACATGGAAATATGCATCCACTTGTGAAGAATTCAGTGATAGTTTGCGCAAGGCTGAGTAAGGGTAGAGCCAAACACAGGTCGTCATAATACGGCAAGCACAAATTAGTAAGACCACAAATTACCTATTGTCCCCGACGTTCACTACAAACAGTAATCTGTAATGGATTAAACTTTCACTTGTTTAACACCAATCTTCATACAGGCGTAATCTCATAAATATGATTTCTGCATACACTGGATAGGAAATTGCATTTATCCTGATTTAATTAGAAATATTTAGATTCTGCTTAGTGTAGATGCACGTATCACTATCTGCTTACCTTATCACAAGATTTCACCACCATATCATTAACAATATATTTTATACCAGCATCATAAATAATGACCCTCTTAGAAAATTGGCTGGATAAAGGACAAAGCCTCAAATAACTAGGTCACGAAGTGCAAACCTGAATACACATTTGGTTATAACTCAGAAATGCAAGAAAATAGAATCACCAGATTTAGCACATGCCTTAATATTACGAGAGCATATGATTGATCTGTGTTTGAGGTCAATGGATCAACTATATAGGCCACGGGGGTCTGTAGCCTCCGGGCATGCATGCTGGTTTGCCAGATACTCCCGTTCCGCGGTACCGCCAGAGTGCGATACGTTGGGACGAGTCTGCTGGTTAGCTGTGGATCTCAGGGTTGTGGATCCAGTGTTGCACGCCGCCGGATTATACAAAGACCGAGTTCTAGAATGGGTGGAACATTCACGTTCCAATGAAGCTGTGCGACCATCGCCGCGAAAGTTGAACCTCACAGGCTCATCCTCACTGTTGGTGTCACCGGTGTGACGATCTCACAGCCCCATTTAGGGCGGGACATAATTAAATATATACAATAATTAATATTTGTAGCAGCCAAACAATGGTACTCGTTTGCTGCAACTTGGGAGAGGTCTAGTACATAGGGTCAAGTAGATGACTCGTCATCATGGTCCTCGCCAGAGGTACCTTACAGAGTAAGATCCGTGAGGCATCCCCACAAAGGAGGGTCCTAACGTGGCTACTTGGCAAGTTTAATATAAACTATAATAACCCCTACAAACATTATTTGTTGCAAGAGGAAAGTGCGTCGCGTGGTCCTCAGTCACAGGAAAATGCCTACAACGCTGAAACAGAGGAAGAGAGATGGCAAAAAGGGCCATGCTGTTTTACGTGAAGATGGGGTGGGTGATTTCTGCAGAATTCAATACCGCCATCTTATGTAAGTTCAAAGATACTGTATTGGTAGTTGCCGCTTTATTTTTGTGGGCCTTCTGCTAGATCCTATCCTAATATTTAGTTTTTGGGTCCAGATCTATGTTTAAGCTGCAATTGGCAATGTAAGCTAACTGTTTTTAACATATAAGTCTGACGGCAAGAATGTTTGGTGACCGTATGGTCACCCCACGGAACATCCCCATCAATAGACAGCATGCGGAAATACCAAGAGGTGAAACCTCCGGAATCATATAATGATCCCGTCACTGTCGCATCATGATCACATATAACAGCACAAGGACAAGTCACAGTACATAAGCGTTGAAAAGCACATATAGGATTATGGTGGGGACAAAGAGGCAGCTATCTAACTTTAGCGACCTTCCCATGAGGACGTGGTAAGTTCTAAGACCGCAACCAGTCACTTGTAGAGTTAGATGGAGAGCTGAATCATGTACGTCACAGGAGGGGTGGGGTGTATGCGGTCATCATCATTTTATTTCCAACCACTCTGAAGCCCGAATAGTTCCAAAGTCAGCTTGAAATAACGTGAGGGGGGGTAGTCCAAACAATTAATACGTCCAGAGGCTGGAAGAGCGTAGACAGAGACAATTACTCACATAATGGAGGCCTTAAGGTATATGGCCAATTTATACAATCTAGCTGGTGTGCGGTGTTACATATCCGCTACTCCAGGAAAAGTGACTAACACAAAATGACTCCTACAGAGTAACCATCCCTACTACTATAAACCTATCCTATCGAGCTAAAATAGTGCAGGTTTAGTCGACAGCATGTCATGTTCACGTAATGAGAACATGATCAGCGACCTAAGTGAAAAAGGGATGCTGTGGGGGAACAAGGTGGTGCAGTTGTTATTGCTGGATTGTGTAGCCTAGCGAACTGCAGTTCCAATGTTTTTATATAAAATAAACAAAACATATAACTAGGATGGCGACTACCATAGCCTATCACAAAACAGTAAAGTAGAAGGTCACACGACCTTGATGGTGCTTATGGGCACACAAATAAGAATAATATATACATAATAATAAACTATAAAAATGTGGTCTTAAGAGACCGTGATGTACCTATTAGTCATCAGTACCTGTTACACAAAAGCAATACAATAATAGTATAACAATAACATTTGCTGACCTATTAGTCACTGGTACGGAAAAAGTTCTAGAATTACAATAGTTAAAGCGTAACACATTTGGAATGCGAGATGGCACGATGCGGATGTTAGCTGCTAGGAAAAACTGCAGGCAGACTGTCGGATGCGGCTCATTCTTAGGAATAGTGAAGAAGAACGTTTGTGGAAGCAGATGGCTAGTAGCTAGTCATGTCTACATAAATGGTTAATATTTTAAGTGGTATTTTGAAAGTTCCATACTGGTGTGGAAATTAACAGCTGCCCTATAGTTCTTGAAGATGAAAAGTTAATAATGCGGATGCATTCTGTCAGATCACAAGACGAGATGCATCGAATAGCTCACACGATGCATTGGGCAATGCCCCCTAACTGTGGTCAAACTGTTTAAAGTTTAATACATCATGTGCAGATTGATTACACCACTGGTTGGCGTGGTATGACAGATCTGGCGAGTTACCATCGAGCACATTGCTCGCCCCACATACTGGATGTAAAATCTGGGCCAACAAGCCCATCTGCACGAAAGGTCCCTCTGCAGTTTTAGTGGTTTGGGTTACCTTACTTTAATTTCTTTATTGCCCCCCCCCCCCCCCCCGGGTGATATCCTCCCAGGAGCTTACAAAAACTTGCAGTTGCGGATGTTGTTGCTAGTACCCTAGAGACGACAAATGCTCAAAACCGAATGGCACCGCAGCAGATGTTTGGTATCTGCAGTGAGTTTGCAGTACTATACGACTCATCCTCTCAGACCAGGCACCTCACCACCACCAGTCTCTCTCTGACTGCTCCAGAATCTAATTTTCCAGCGCCTTTTATACTGCTCATGATGTCACAGCTGGAGCGCCACAGCCAATCAGCTAGCGAGCTTCAGAGGCAGGGAAGCGGGTCACGTGACACGCTATCGTAACCATGCACTGAGAGTACCCATGCGCTAAGCCTATGGGTTTAGTAATTTGAAAGGAATTTGCTGGCTCAATTAGCTATAACTCTGCCAATTCTGGACCGATTTTAAAATAATAAAGAGATTTGGAATCGCTTCATTCTGGTCACGATCAAAACCAAGAGCGACGAGGAAGGTGTAAATTAAAGTACTTACGTGTACCAACTCGATACAAAATAAGATGCTATTTCTCTCCAATGTGAATGCACATTGGCTAGTAATCTCTGACGCCCGCACATGCGCACTAGGCGATCTCACGGACTTAGCCATTTTATGAACCTCTCATATATGGCTTTATACACGCATAGTGTGCTACCCAGGGGGATGTGCTTGGACTGTACCCGGCCCGGCCGTTCTGCACCCAGACGTGCTGGGATGGTCTGTACCTGATCGGCCGATCTGCGTAACAGGTCACTAAGTGCATTGACAAGACAGAGCATGATGGCGTGAGTCAGCATCTCCCTCGAGTCCATTCTAATTTACTTACTTCTTCATTCTTTTAATTGTCAATATACTTATGTACACAATACCTTTTGAGCTTGTATAGCTCTATCCACAGGAGAGCCCAGGCACACACGCACGCATGCACACACACGCACATAATTTTTCTCATCTCCTTACGAGTGAGGTTAACAACGTTCAATGTGGATACATTTCTAGATATGCCTCGCCCATTTCTAACTAAGTTCCATCCAATTTATACACATGTTGCAATAGATTTGAAACTTTGAACACCCAAAGAAATTCCCAGCATCAAAATTTCAACTTAACTATGCAGGTAAGCGGTTAAATATTTTGAAACTACTTTGACCGAGAGCCACTGCTGCCTATAACAGCAACAACGCCCAGTAACATCAGTTTCAACTTATTCAACCAAATATTTATTAAATTGCAGATTCATCAAAGACATGACAGATGTTTCAATTTTAGGAGGCTATGCCATTTGGACTGCGAGATCAACTAGCTAGCGACATAATTGATTATGTTGTCAGAAAATTGAGTAACAGATTGGATCTCTCTATTAACCTACCTGCGATGCACGCAGTCAGGAAACAAGCTATATTCCCAGCAATCATTGCACGGACTACTACAGATGCAAGGTCTGCCTTTCTTGTTGGTGCCATTGCTCCAAGTGCTCCAAGCATTATGCCTATGGAACTAACATTTGAGAAACCGCACAACGCATACGTGGCAATGGCAGTTGAACGCGGCTAAGAGAAGAGAAAGAAACTGTCAAGTAGTTATTATTGCATAATATAATAATCAAGGGAATAACTCATACCAATTTAGGACAGGATTTAAATAAATGTGTAAACTGCCACTAAACACTTGCACACACATGCACATACGCATGCACGCACACGTGCATGCGCACGCACACACAGCCCCTGGTGCCAAACAAATGGTGTTAAGTATCGCTATATTAATATAAAATCACATTTTCAAATGTAAACTGCTGAGAATAAGCACTAAGCTGACAAGAGTGACAATATCTAGATGTATTATATGCCTACGGAATAGCTTTTCTTCGAATGCATGATCAGTCATAATGGAGCGATCTGATCTGTCACTCAGGTATCTAATCTTATGATCATTAATCCCACTAGATAGCATGTCACAATCAAAATTATGCTTCTCCATCAAGAAAATCTAAAAGTCACTCACTAAAGTGTATGGATTGTAGGGCTTTGATGACTTTGCAATTTCATAACCAATCTGTTGAGTATCTTAAAAAACTAATTTGACTGTGAGCCGTTATCACAATTAGTCTAAAACACAGCTTGGCTGAAATTCAGATCTCAAAGTTTCAAATCAAATCAACAGCATACAATGTGGACGAAGCTTTGGTGGTAATGGGTGGGTCATATCAAGAAATGGACCCCATCCAATACATTTTCACATGTGTTATTTGTAAGCCAGCATGACGTTAAACTATCATTGGGCTAAGTGTTTTCGATCGAACTTTAAATTTATCTCAACATTAGAATATAACATTTCCTTATATCACATAAATAAAAAGTAATTGGGGGGGGGGCGTTCTAACCAATGTCACCAAATATGTTCACCGAGTATTGACACTTACTGATATAAGTAAAGCTCCTTCTCCGAGTGTAGCATTGGAGATCTCCATAGCCTTACGGTTCTCAATATAAACTTGCAATCCTTTGTATGCAACAAATTCATTCAAAAATGTTTTAATTCCTATGAGCTTTCCAACATCGAAACAGTCAGCTCTGTCAACACCCATTATGAAAGCTAATGGCCAAAATGCATAAGAACATATCAACTGAAAAACAAACAGACAGATAATAATAATAATAATAATAATAATAATAATAGTAATAATAATAATAATAATAATAATTTAGTTGTTTTGCAACACATACTAATCTATCTCAATATAATATGTAATGGAAACATACCTTGGACCCCGGACACAGCTGTGCGAATCCTGTCCATTCTGTAGGCCATTTAGAAATCATCTGCTTGGTAATCTCGAGAGGCACATGATGGCGTCACCAGGCATTTATCGGCAATGTTTGTTTGTGTGCCGATGATGCATTATAGGCGCATGATGACGTCACCAGGCATTTATCGGCAATGTTTGTTTGTGTGCCGATGAGGCATTATAGGTGCATGATGACGTCACCAGGCATTCATCGGCAATATTTGTTTGTGTGCCGATGATGCATTATAGGCGCATGATGACGTCACCAGGCAATGTTTGTTTGTGTGCTGATGATGCATTATAGTTTGGCAAAATTTAACTTAATGAAATTAATGATATAAGTTTGCAGAATACTATCATTCCTAGTCGTTTATACTAGTTAATTCTATCATTGCTGTTGATGACCTACTATCTAAATTTCAAGCCAGTCACCAAGGAAAATTTTGATTATTTTAAAATTATGATGATTGAAATCATATTGAGGAATTTAGTTGGACAATTTCCACACAATTCATACACTTTCTTGACAGACTTATCAATTTCGTGACAGACTTATGTCATTTTGACTGTGACGTCAGCTAGCAGGTGATGTGTTTTGATGATGACATAAGATACTTGATTGAGATCAGATCTCTCCATTTCAGTACCTTCTACTGATCAGTGCTTCCTCATGTTTGTATGCAGCTGATGAATCCAGTCAATCGATCAATCATGTGATGCCATAGTCAACTACGGTACAGGCAGGCTAATGTCATAATAAATTATGTCATGAATGACGAAATTAAACCCATCATAAATGCTTAATAATCTGTCAAGTTGTACGAACTGTATGTTTGTATTTAAAAAAGATTCTGTTAATATTTTGAAACTACTCTGACTGGGCGCTGTTGTTGCCAAAGACAGCAACAGCACCCAGTCAAATTAGTTTCAAAATATTCAACAGATTGATTACCTGTATAGTTTTCTGGTAATTGAGATTCTGGAAGTGCATGGATTGATCCCAACATGGGAAAAGCTAAAGATGGTTGGGGCATAGGTAAACCTGGATTCCTCAATTACAGAGTGTGGTTAATAAAAGACTTGATTCTGCTACATACCTCAAAAGTTAGGTCTGGGTCATATACCCCTGCACGATGGCCAAACCACGTGAGTGTAGCATTGATAAATGCCAATAGAGAGATGAAAGAAATTAGATTGACTGCAATGTTTGCTACCAATTTGATTGACACCGATGCACCATTTGACGCAGCTTCCAGAATATTGCGCTCAGTCCTGTCAATACAACATATACCACAAAATATAGGCTAAACTATGGTTAACAGAAATGTTGTTATCAATTGTCTGCACTTCCTACATCGACCGCTTTATGGAGCATGATAGGGTCCAATGAAGACATTAAGGTTTGCTAATGGAAGCTAGTCACAAGAGGAACTTGTATCATTCCTTTTGATTACATATAATACAGATTCACAATAAGTGCATTTAGCACACTATTGTTTATCACGGTCGACGCACCATTTTCAGACTATTTTTATTAGTCTATGATGAAAATGACGAGATATATTAATCTATGTAATCCACCATATACCAGCATTTTAATTTCACATTATCAACTACCCAGACATTTTTTGGAATTCTCCTGTATGTCTAACCCAAAAACTAAATTATAAATAAACAATGCCAGCTCTCATATTATCACTTGAAAATGTAGTAAAATAAATTGTTTATCCTTCTGTGTTTTCATGTACTTCAATAAAGTAACAAAATAAATTTCTTTACCTGTTCTCAGAATTAATTACATTTTACTTTTGTATTTCATTATATCTCAATTGATACAAGACTGAGAAAAGTATCCCGTCTGAAATGCATTGGCATAATCATTTTCTCACACATTGATGCACACCAGACAATATAATTTCACCAAACATGAGATAATATAAAGCTCACAGTCTTCTGTTTGAAGAATAGTTAGCAATAGTTAACAGAAAAATAATCCTTCTTAATTCATCTTAAAATTCAAAATGGATGCACACGAATTGTGGACAAGAATTTGATGGCATTATCTAGATGCAGATATCGCATGAGGCACTAGATGCACACAGTCAATTTTCATGCCAATCAAGTTAATGAAACATGGGTTATAGTAACATGATCTGCAGTTTTGCATTTACAGTCCCGCTATAGCAATAAACTGGGTCCAGACCCGACGTGTCTAAAAAATGGAGTCTAGTCATTTAGATGATATAACGAGCTGGTCAGTCATTAGGTCATAGGTGTATGCTTAGCATGAAAGCACGCCTCTATGCTTAGATTGAACATCTTACTTCAACATACTATGCAGCACTATCTGCTATATCTTTATTCTGGATACTTGGAACTTAAAATTGACGATATTTCAAAATTTGACATGTCTGAAACCACATAAATGCATTTATAACACATCGGTATATATTAATCTATATAAATGCCATTTGGTCATGTGAATGCCTATTTTGGCATTTTCTATACAACGCCATATTTACACATGAGCTCAGTTGCTCATCTGTACACAAAGTTACAACTATGCATATATATATATATATATATATATATATATATATATATATATATATATATATATATATATATATATATATATATATATATATATATATATATATTGAATAGAGTGCACAAGTGAGAAAATGCCATGTTTATGGCTAAAAAACACCAATAATGAACTGCAGACAACAATATTGCAAGAAAATGTGTCTGTTCTATGCATTATGTAATCTGAAATTGATTAAATGTGAAGACATGCTGTCAGTGGCATTACTTTCCCAAAAGTCATGAACTGAAATGAATTAAATTAACATTATGTACAGCCAGATAATCAGATGTCTTTGTGTGTCATGTGGAGTAATGTGGGCTGACAAAAGTAAGCTTGTTTTTATTTTATGAGCGCCAGTGTATTATGTCACTCGATCAAGAACATTTATCAACTGGTTCCTGAGATTTTAAGTTACTTGGCAACAGTGATTTTTACTGTTATTTCGACCGTCATTAATTATTCTGATAAAATTAATGGAAAGTGTTGTTTATTCAGCATATTGCAATTGGCTTCACACAGGTTCAAATTTTTCAACGGAAGAGCTTGATAGCCTCACATATCCAAGTGAATGCAAGCACTTCCATAGTTTATGTCAGCAACATGTCTTAACTGTGAGATAATGTACGAATGATTTGATGTTTCAATGGCTATGGCAGAATAACAGTTCCAAAATATTAGTTACATAATTCATTAATATTTCATAAGCATACATTTTCATAATGATACTGTAGGTTCAACATTAGTGTTCTGCACACGTGCATACATTTACTGAATGTTCAGTAAGCATAGTGTTAATGGATAGATTGTCTCAGATAGAATGCATTTCCTCATGCATGGTACTGAGGAAGCCGTGGTCTTAATAGAGGAATCCAATTTGCCAGTCAAACATATGATAAAATAATGAATTACGTAACATGAGGTTGACATCACAATCAATTACATCATGAATGATGTATCCAAGTCAATCCTAAACACATAATAGACTGTCAAGTTGTACAAATTGTATGTCTTTTACTATTTAAAAAGCATTCTGCAGATTATTTAGAAATATTTAATAGGTTACCTGTAGTCTTCTGGAAATTGAGATTCAGAGAATTCAGGGTTCTCTCAATCGCACATGGAAAACGCATGGGCGGAGCTGAGCTAGGAATGGGTGGGACATAGCTAAAACTGGATTCATCCATTGTACTATAATACAATGTATAGTGTGTCAACTGACTAAATCTGAAATACAACATGGCTCACCCAGTGTCCATTTTGTATACGAGCGCAGCACTAGCAGTCACCCTTTGTCTCTCTGGGTAAAACAATTTTCCAATAGCCAAGGCAGCAGGTGCTGACATTACCGATGCAGCAAGAAGATGGTTTGGGGGTACCTGAAGAAAATAATTAAGAACATCCGTTTATTTATTCACATGTTTGTGTGTGGGTTTTCATAGCAATATCAGCAGATTTTGATGGAGGAATGGGTCTTGTTGTTTCTCCTTGAACCCTTTATCTGCATACATAATGGACCTTTCCATTTTTAGCTATGCCCCGCCCATCACTAGCTAAGCTCCACCCACACCTCGCCGTGTTGGGATCGACCGATCCCCGAATGCCCTAGATATTATTTTCCCGAAAACTATACAGGGAGCTGTTGAATAGTTCGTAACTAATTTGACTGGGTGCTGTTGCTGCCTATGGCAGCAACAGCGCCCAGTCAAATTAGTTTCAAAATATTCAACAGAATATTTATTAAATAGTAAAAGCAAACAATTTGTACAACAACGCATAGACCGTCTTCAAATATGCGTTCGTGACGTACTTCTCGACGTTATTCATGACGTCATTCATTATGATGTCATTCTACACATCACGCAGATCATTATGACGTCATATGATGGGTGAGTACTCTGGAAAGGTGAATTGCCACTCAATATATCAATAATAATAATAATAATAATAATAATAATAATAATAATAATATTCTAACAGTAATATCATTTACAGGATATTCCTTATGTCTATATATTCTCTCTCCTCTCTCTCTCCCTCACCCTATCTCTCCACCGCTCTCTTCCTTTCTCTTGCCTGTTGGTATTTAGTTGCTGTGTATAAGATTGTGGTAAAGAGCAGATTTAGAGTAAATTTAACTGGCAAACTATAGTAAACTATAGCTAACAACTTGTCAATTGCACATACCTTTTTGGATGACATAGGGTATGTGCTGCCGCATAGCTATGAAGGTCAGTAGTGAATAAGACTAATATGTTGTACTCTGTACAACAAAACTTACACCAAAACTTATATAAGCACCGAGCACAGATCCAGCAATGGTGGCGAACCCTCCTGTCATGATCGTGTGTAGCTCTGCATTTGTCATGTGTTTTAGAAAAGGACGGAATATCAACGGAGCCTCTGTCTGTAAGATAAGATGTATTTCAATGGACCTTTCCAGTTTTAGCGATGCCCAGCTCATCTCTAGCTAAACCCCACCCACTCTTCTCTCGTGTTGGGATCGATCGATCCCTGAACTCCCTGACAATCAATTTCCAGAAAAATATTTTGAAACAAATTTTACTGGGTGCTGTTGCAACCTATGGTCAAATTAGTTTCAAAATATTCAACAGAATGTTTACTAAATGGTAAAGACAATTCGTCGGACTATTAAGCGTTTACCATGGACCAAATCGAAGCATTAATGCTGTAATTGATTTTACTGCCATCCTACACATTACGTAGTCGATTCTGACGTCATATGACGTCATGTGTTGGATGGATAAACTAAATAGGTCCATTCAGTTCATTTTCGATAGAAAGATCCATTTCTAGCTCTGTCCTTCCCATTTCTAGCAATGCCCCGCCCATTTCTAGCTAAGCTCTGCCCACTTTTTTCACATGTTGCTTTAAAACCCGAATTCTCAGAGTCCCATTTTCAAGGTAATTATACAGATAAGCTGTTGATTATTTTGAAACTAATTTGACTGGGTGGTGTTGCTAGCAGCACCCAGTCATATTAGCTTAAAAATACTCAACAGAATGTTTAGTAAACAGTAAATTCATGAAAAACATAGTATTCGTACACTTGACAGACTTTTAAATGTTCATGATTAGATATGTTATTCAATATGCATTACGATTGTGACATCAGCCTACATGCGAGGCAATCGATTATGGCGTCATATACCTTAGTGACAAATCGGATCCATTCATTCATTGAAACGTCGCTCCAAAGAGAGCAAATGTAAAAATGGTTGAATATTTCAAAAATGTTTGACTAACAGCAGCTACTACCATGAAATTCATAGTTTTTTTCTAAATTATTATCACGGTTATACAATACCATACCTGATCATAGATCATGCAAATATATTTTGTTAGAGCACTCTGCTATTTCGCGAAACATGTTTGGAGGTGACTCGCGAAAAGAAAAACATGTTTTCAGTCTGTTACGTAATTGCACACGACACAGCGTTATATGTCACAGAGGCATATATTACATCATAAGCATGTCGCGCAAAGGATGCTGGGATACTGTTTTCTTAGGAAAAATTATCCTTCCGTATAGAATAGTTTTGTAGCAGAGCGCCCTGTTAAAGCGACCTATTGAAACTATTTTTTGCACCTCCAACGGTAGTAATAACCCCAATCGCTTGAATAGTTACCTTGAAATTGAGTTTCCTGGCTTTTGAGTTTCCAAAATTTAATAAAACTAGATTTTTCTTGTAGCTGCATACTGATCTCATAATGTGTGATAATTAATTTCCTTAATTTCCACGAGCCTGGTCTTTTATCTCTTCCTCATAAGTTGCATAGCGTAATAGAACATATCGGCTTGGTGTCATTCTCTGCCAGAGGAAAAGACTGTCAATTATTGACAGCCAATAGGGAAATGTATTATGTATCAAGGTGTATGTATATCTAAGAATCGTCATTGTCATTCACCAAGCGCAAAAACCAGTACTTTTTAATGGAGAATTCCAGTTTCTCAGTCTATCACATGACGTCATAATCAACTATGCGACGTGCAGGATGACGTCATAATCATGAATCATGAATGACGTAGTTATTTCGTCACAAACGCTTAATGGTTGGTATGCGAATTGTATGTCTTTACTAGTTTATAAAAATGCTGTTGAATGCTTTTGAACAAATTTGTTTGGCCGATGTTGCTGGGCAGCAACAGCACCCAGTTAAATTAATTTCAAAATATCCAACATATTACCTGCATAGTTTTCTGTAAATTGATAGTCAGGGAGTCCAGGGATCGATCAATCCCAACATGGGTGAAGTGTGGGTCGAGCCTAATTAGAGATGGGCGGGGCATAGCTAAACTGTATTCCTCCATTGGTTGCTGTATGCTGGAATGAGTAAGCGTCAGATAATGATGCTAGTAAAAATGCTAGTGGCATGAAAAATAAAATGGACCTTTCCATTTTAGCTATGCCCCGCCCATCACTAATAAGCTCCACCCACACCTCGCCATGTTGGGATTGATCGATCCCCGAATGCCCTAGCTATTAATTTCCTGAAAACTATATTATGAATAATTATTCATTATGATGTCATTCTAAACATCACGCAGTTCATTATGACGTCATATGATGGGTGGGTACTCTGGAAAGGTGAATTCTCAGAATATGACAAGAACATATTCTGTCCTCATATATTATGTTTGCTAGGTGCAAATGTACATCCGAAAAATAGTATGTGATTGGATTTAGGCTCAACTCCTTACCATGCCGATGAAGATGTTGGCAGCAGCATTGAGTGATTCAGCAGGAGATGTGCCCATCAGGAACGCCATTGCTCGTGCAAGGGTCCTGATTATGAACTGCATCACTCCAAGGTAGAAAAGTATTGAAACTAATGTGCTGAAGAAGATGATGATTGGCAGCACCTATAACAACAACAATAATAATAATAATAATAATGATGATGATGATGATGATGATGATTACTGTATTCTGCGGCTTTACTAGTAGAAACATCCTACAGCTGCAATCAGTCCTCCTTCACTTTTGCCTACCGTGCCGTGTCCACAGCCGAAATCCTTGGCTTCCTCACATCCATTTTGGTTTGAGTGTACCGAGCTCTGCTTTCTTGAGGCCACCTCGTAGCACGCTTAGCAGATTTATGCGATGACGTCCTCTCCTGGCTTTGTATTTGCTGGCTCCAACTAGGGCGAATTCCAAGACTTTCTGTGCTGGTGTGTCTTCTGGCATCCTTAGCACATGTCCAAACATGGACCACTATTGCTGGGTGACTTTTACAGACAGCGGCGATGTATTACACATCTTGTATAGTGCATTATTGGAAATTATGCTGTCTGGCCGTCGGTGCCCAGTGATGGTGCGTAGGTGTTTGTGGTGGCAGGCATCACGTTTGTCTAGAGATGACCTTGGAGCTGCCCAGCTGGTACCGCTATGCAGCATCAAGGAGACACAGGTTGCATTGTATAAACGTAGTCTTTTTGTCAAGGACATCTTTGAGCTAAGAATTCATAGCTTCCAGAAGGACTGGAAAGCTATGTTCCCATGACGCAGCGTGCAACGATGTCAGCAGTACGGCAAAGCAGTGAGCCCTGGATTTATTTTTCCTCCATGCGTCGCCGCCACGAAGTGGATCGTCATTCCTTTAGTTTCATGCTTTGTAGATAGATATATGTGAGTGAACTCTGTTTTGGATTCATTCATAAAGAGATCCTCAATTTTTAGTTTGCTTGCAGCTATTGGGAGAAGTTCGTCAATGGGTTTCCTTTCCTCGTCTATGAAGTCCACGTCGTCGGCATATTCCATCTCTAGCAGCATACCAAGTTTTGATACTGGGAGTGGGGGTGGGCGGGGTGTTCTGGTGGAAATTTGCCACACGGATTTCAGTGCAGCAGCAAGGTAACAGGTTAAAAGCACGGGGAATAGACCATCTCGCTGGGGGAGCCGATTGATGTCTGAAACTCTATAGACTTAACTGACTTGACGCATACTCTCAGCTTGGTGTCTGCAAGTAGTAGTCTCACTAGTCGTAGTTCATCTTCATTACAACTGGCCTGGCACAGTATATCTATGATCTTTGAGCTTTTAAGTGTGTCGATGGCTCATGACAAGTCAATGCACATTTGTCCAGAGTTTGGACATGACTACTAACACACGCATGCATTGAGCCCATACGTCCACATTTGAAGCCACTTTAATTTGACCCGGTTAAGTCATCGATCTTGTCTCGGATGTTGCATAGAGTAACATTGGATAGGATTTTCCGTATGCTGTTGAGGAGCAAAATGGGCCATAGATTGGCTGGTTGGGGGTGGGGGTGGTGGCTTCTTGGGCTTTGGTAGCGCGATAAGGGTGCCTTGGCCTACAGCATCAATGGGAAGGTGGTGCATAAAAGCTGAACTGAAGCGATCGGTTTTGAGATAATGTCAGTTGCATATTTGATTAGTTCATTGCTCATGCCATCAGGTCCAGATGCACATCCATTTTTCAGGGCTTTAAGTGCCTTGTCAACTTCTGCTGTTTTAATTGGTGTTAGTAATGGCCTGACGTCTCTTGAGCCGCAGGGCTCATCATCGTGATCAGTGAACTGTTCCTTGAACCATTCTCGAATTGCCTCGGCTTTGCCTTGTCCAGTTCCGATAGTCTCCCTCAGGTTGTCTACAGTGAGTGGTGGTGTGTAGTCAGTACCTCTCAGGGCTCGTGCTACCCGAAACACTTTGTGACAGTTATCCAGTGGCAGTGATTTCATCTGCTAGGGCGTCTGCTTGTTGAATAGCAGGATCTTTAAAGCATTCGCTAATGTGCCGTAGAAGGTTATTGCGTCCCCCGGCGTAGTTTGGTGCGGTCTTCTCTTTGGCCACTTTGATAGGTATGCAGTTTCTGCTCTGCTGATAGTTTTACTGCTGCTGATGCTGCTGCTGCTGCTGCTGCTGCTGCTGCTGCTGCTGCTGCTGCCACCACCACCGCCGCCGCCGCCACCGCCGCCGCCACCGCCGCCGCCACCACCACCACCACCACCACCACCACCACCACCACCACCACTACTACTACTACTACTACTCCTAATAATAATAGTAATAATAATATTTTCGTAAGGGACTTTTTAATCATCGTGACTGAGCTACGAATGTGATGTCACATAACAAGTGACGTATTTGATACTTGAGTGCAAATCGGATTCCTCTATATGTAGACAATTGTATATTATTCCGGAAGTCTGATTTCTGAACCTTGTGTTGCGAAAACAGCAATTGCTGCACATATTACGTCTACACTGCATCACGTGGTCTTGACTGATGATTAAATCATTAATGACTAAGTTTGATAAAGAAAATATAAATTCTTGCTTATTGAACGGCCATTCGCAGGTCAAGAGACTACTTTAGAAAATTTACCAATGGAATGCTTGGCTCGATTATTGAACCAGGCCACTCATTGCAGTCGTATTTTTTAAATCATTTTCTCTTGGCCCGCAAATGGGCATTCCTCAACAAGATTACTGCAGATGACGGAGTTCGCCAGCTTCACAATGAAAGGGTTAATTAAATTGAGACTAAATCTTAAATAAACATGCTAAGAATCAGAAAAGCTTTTATTCGGCTATACCCGAGGGTAATTATTTCTTATCATTTATCAAGGATGCCCCCATTGCTCATATTTACTGAATAAATTAATCTTATCTATATACCGTGATGTTTACCGCAAAACACTGTATAGCGGTGAATCAGGTTTGCGCAATGAAAGTGTTCGATTAAAACAGAAATTTGACCGAATTCATGAGCTTAATCTTTAAACATATGCTTTGCTTACGTACACGGGGTACATCCATGTTATTAAGGAAAACATAAATTCAAACTCGTCTAGGGACTTTATTAAATCATTAGTCTTATGGTGAGGTTTTATACTGAGCGCTACACAACGGCGCGAACAATAGAATGCCAAATAATTGCGGCTATAAATATCAAACTGGCATGGCGGCTCTTAAGAAGACGATCGTCACTGATATTTTCTAAATATTTCAACATCTTATCCATTAAGGATAACTTTTGGACCCTTCAAGGATCTCTATATATAAGCTTGGGTGTTTGCTCTTCTCACTAATACTTTGAATACTCGCAAAATTTATGCCCAAACTGACGAACAATTGCTGCGTAAGATTTAAGTTAAATTAGTTTTAAATTATTCAGTTGTTTAGGCTACCTACAAGAAATCTACATGACAACAGCTCAGCAACACAATTAGTGAAATATGTTTACACATCCTAGGATAACCATCAGGTCAACCATGTTGTCACATGTCATATATCTCGGTAAGGTTCAATCTTATATTTTTTGCAACGTTTATTATTATGTAGGTTGCATCGTTATAGATGTACTTCTAGTAGCGGGTTGACAAACAGCACCAAGCAACGCATACACAACTATTAATATTTTAAGTTTTGATTATTTTAGTTTTACTTTCATTTCGCAACCCTTAGGGGAAGAACTGCAAAGATTGAGTCATGGCTCAAATACACTTAGGTATGAGCGGCCCATAAAACTAAACCAACAACAACGAAGGCTAATAGGTCTAACCTCTAGCGACCTGCTATCATATTTGTAATTTAAAGCTTCTAGCAAATGTAAACTTACCGAGAATGCAAAGGTATATACCAGGTCCTTGAATGTGTCATTTGTGAACAGGAAGTTCGCACCCGCACTTGAATATGATAACAGCTCCGCCACTCTGTCTCCGAGCCATTTGAATGCTTCAAAGCCAAATGTCCATCGCAATATGATCAAAGCAAATGCAAATTGAATATACAGGCCTAATATGACAGGACGCCATCGTACCTAGAGGATGTAAATATCCAGAGTCTCAGTTACAGCAACGACTACATACGGGGAAGATGCCTCATGCCTTTGCAATCTGATCCGGTGAACTAGAGAGTTGCTCCCTTGACCTCAATCACCCTCAAATCAATCATAAGTAGTCGCAATGTGAAGGCATGTGTCAAATCCGGTGATGCTACTGGATAGAACTTTTAGCCACCTATAATATGAATGGGTGTGCGAAATTTGGTGATTCTAGCTACTTGCCTTTCAGATTTATGGCTTAAGAAGTGTATTCCAGGATGCACGTAGTGACCCGATGACATAGATATTTTACCCGTGACCTCAAACTTATTTCTGCCTAGTCATCTACAATATGAATAGATATCTCACATGTAAATGATTATGGTGAGTTCTTTCGAGGCAGAGCGCGATACTTTAACCATGCTGGCGATTGATCTTTGAATTTAGGATTGCCATAAGCAGCGCTAGCATGAGTATGCGGTAGTCTTTGAGGTCACACATTGCTGCATTAGCTCTGCGTTTGTCTCCTCCATTTCGACATCTTTTTCCTGGTATGGTAGGGTTCCTTGGTCTTCGATCAGCCCAGATCAAACAAGTGGTAGGGTGATCTCATTTGCTTGATCACGCTTCAAACCTCTGGCACGCGACATGGTTGAACATACCGACAACGGTAGTTACTCCCACAAAGAAGCACAGTGAATGAAATAGGGTGTGGTTGTGCCACCAGCACAATCCATTTGCATAGGCGCATGAACAGTGGGAGGGTGGAGGGGTCCTCTCCCATAGTGTATTCCCAATGGACCTTTCCAGTTTTAGCTATGCCCCGCCCATCACTAGCTAAGCTCCACACACACCTCGCCGTGTTTGGATTGATCGATCCCCGAATGCCCTAGCTATCAATTTCCTGAAAACTATACAGGGAAGCTGTTGAATATTTTGTAACTAATTAGACTGGGTGCTGTTGCTGCCATAGGCAGCAACAGCGCCCAGTCAAATTAGTTTCAAAATATTCAACAGAATATTTATTAAATAGTAAAAGCAAACAATTTGTACAACAGCCCATAGACCGTCATCACATATGCGTTCCTGACGTACTTATCGTTCATTATGATGTCATTGTACACGCCACGCAGTTCATTATGACGTCATATGATGGCTGGGTACTCTGGAAAGGTGAATTTCCCCACACCACTCCAGTTTTTCCCGTCCCATAGCAACCCCTAGTTTAGCCCCATCCATGGTCAAAATACGTTCATACACCCATTATTTGGGTCCACTGAGCTTTTGAAGCTCTACCACCAGCAGCGCAGTTGACTTCATGACCGGAGATATCATGTCGCATAATAAAAATGTGGAATGTGTTACATTGTGTTGCACCGTGTCATGCAGTGTTTGCATATGGGTGACATAGTCCTTGCATTAGTAGGGTCATATGAAAACAATAAAACAACAATGACGACGACGACAATGATGATGACGATGACGGCGGCGAGGACGGTGGTGGTGACAACGACGACGAACACGACGACGACGGCAGTGGCGATGATGATGACGACGATCCAGATGTCAGATTCTGTTTATTGAACAGTGATGATACTGATGATGATAAAGATGATAGCTTACCCCTGCAGGGTCATGTGAGAAAACAAAACAGAAAAGAACAAGGATTGCAAGACCAGCGGCTGAGATGAGATTTCGAGGAGTCTTGATCCCAACATCAACAATCACCCAGACGACAGCAAACACAGCGAATCCCACGATGAAGGCATAGTAACACCTGAATAATAATAAAAATAATAATAATAATAATAATAATAATAATAATAATAATAATAATAATAGCCAACAGAGATTGGAGCCCCTCACCATCCAGGTTTTGACACGTTGTACAAATCTTTCGTTTTCCGGATTTTCGGATCCTAGTGTACCGTTACACAGGTTGTGTTATAGAATTCGGGTCAAATCATAGTTTCCTAAACATCCAGATTGAAAATTTGATCCAAACCGGATCCGAGTTTTTGTATCTGGATTACAGCCAAAGTCTGGAAATCAAAGGCTAGGCTCTACATATATTTTGTCACTCTTTTTCATGATCGAAATTTGTGGGACTGTTAAATAGCTGTGTGACGCCTGGACAAATTGCAATAATAGTCATTCATGGGATTTTGTTCATTAGAGGTATCATCGTGATGTATAAAGCCGGATTAAAGCAAGGACGAGCGGTGCTCCAACCTCGTGGCCCAGATAATAAACAAATACAAGGGACCTTTCCGTTTTTAGCTATGCCCCGCCCATCTCTAGCTAATTTCCACCCACACTTCACCGTGTTGTGATTGATCGATCCCCGAATTCCCTGACTATCAACTTCTTGAAAAGTATATAGTTGAGTTGTTGAATATTTTGTAACCAATTTCACTGTGTGCTGTTGCTGCCTATGGCAGCAACAGCGCCCAGTCAAATTAGTTTCAAAATATTCAACAGTATATTTATTAAATAGTAAAGACATACAATTCGTACAACAACACATAGTTCGTCTTCAACTATACATTTGTGACGTACTTATCTACGTCATTCTAACTACGTCATAATAACGCCATTGCTTGTCATTCTATACGTCACGAATTGATTATGAGGTCATAAGATTGATGGATACATTGGAAAGGTCCATTATCACATTTAACTGATTTGAACCTTTTAATACCAGTATATTACTTTTACACTCATTCTCATTATATACTGACTATTTTGAAACCAATTTGACTGGTATACTTATTTTTGCACAACAAGTATAGGATAATCCATATGCTTATTTATGTTCCTGAAATGCAATAATGTGAGAAAATATCATTGTAACAAATTTCCGTGTTAATTTACTCTAGACACGTCATCCGAGTTCCTTGACTGTTCTGATATCCGTCATATCTGAACATCCATAGGACAGAGTCGGAGATCTTGGACTACACACATGTGAAACCTAGTGAAAAATAACAGGACATAGGTGTAATGGACCTCTCCAGTTTTATCAATATTCCCCACCCGAATATATCTAAGCCCACACACGCTTCGCCCGTGTTGCGATCGATCAATTCCTGAATTCCATGACTATCATTTTCTAGAAAGTTATACACGTAAGCTGTTGAATATTTTGAAACTAATTTGACTGTGTGCTGTTGTATGGCAGCAACAGCGCCTAATCAAATTAGTTTCAAAATATTCAACAGCAGGTTTATTAAATAGTAAAGACATACAATTCGTACAACAACGCTTAGTCCGATATCAATTATGCATACCTGACAAACTTATCTACGCCATTCATGATGTCATTGATTATGACGTCCACTTACATGTCACATTGTTGATTATGACGTCATATGATTGATGGAAGATATGGAGCGTATATTAACCATAAGCAATGTGAAGAATATACACAACGTATATGCAATATTTAAACACCTGCCATCACCTATGTCTAGTCAGTCAATAGAACTCGCATACACACGCGCAGTCACGCGCATAGTATACACCTACGACCTACCCATTCGTGATCAGTTTCCTTTGCTTCTTGTTCATTTTCTTCCAGCTAGTTTTCACTTCGTCCAAACATCCATCGACCTGATCATTGAAACTGTTCAATAATAAACGACATGCTATAAACACGACAACTAGCACTGTGCACACTAGCAACCTCACAGAGCCCTCATCTCCATAACGATACCACATAGCATAACCAAAATATGCGAAATACAATCCTGCCAGTATTACGTAAATTACAATCCATATTATCTTGTTGTGTGTGGTCCAGAAGTTCCCAGCACCTGTTTGTATACGGTGAACCTGTCGGGTAACTGCGTTGCCCCTTTGTTTTCGATCACCATTCTGTTGCTGCTGCTGTTCCACATCAAAATTATCTCCAATAGAGATATCTTCTTTCGCTTTCACGCGGGCATCGTGGTCAATTGTCACAGCAGCAGATGTGCCCTGTGGTGGAAGAGGGTACAATATAGCATGTGTGTAGTGTGGTTTAAACAAAGTTTATTTTCTCTTATTAAAGTGGGAACACTGTAAGATATTTCTTGCTGGTGTGTCTCCCACTTTGCAAACAAACACACTTTATTTTTTATAAATCAATGGTCAGTTTACATAATAGAAAAAATAAGTTTGTAATTAATAACAATAACAATGACAATAGTATAAATATTGATGAGATTGGGATAGGTAGTTTTAGAATGTAGACAGAGCCGAATTTGAGTTACAAAAGAGAGTTCGTATAAAAAAAGTAAGGCAGATATAGGATATATAAGTTGGATTATAGATTTCGCCCATGCTTGTTCTACGAAGATTTCCTTAGACAGCGTGCGTAGTGGACTAGGGCTATAGGATTATCTCCTCCTGTGCCAGCTTAACAGTCTGAGGGACAAGCCTGCCATGATGGCCAAGACAGTGTTCTTGACATAGGTTCATTTACACGCCAAGAGATGACCACCTCAAATAATCCATCGCCGGTGTGACTGGCTCGGTTATGGTGTAACTGAGCCAGTCATTCCAGTGGCAAATTCTAAAAAATAGTCTAAAGAAAAAATAAATTTCAGTGGTTAAATGTGCATATTCACATCAAATGCGCCAAGATAAAACTGTCAAACTTGTATATCTTAAGGGTCCAAACCGCGTATCTAAATGTAATGAAACGAAATAAATTCCAACATATGACAATTCCACCTCAAATCAATACAACTTTTTTAGATTTAATTTGAATTATGGACTTGTGTCTCCAATTATACTTCAATAGACACTCAAATCACCACATGCTAAGATCTACCGCCCCTACCCACATCCAGGCACACAATCTAAGCCCCCAAAAGTACACAGTTCAACAATTCCAGCCTAAAGCACAGTGGTGTGAATATGTACCCCTAATCTTACAAAAAGAGTCTTCACTTGGCCAGCAAACGGACATTATCTGAGCAGAAAGTTAATCGGTTAATTCACCAGCATTGTGAGAGATTGAGGCACTGTTGACACAGGATGGGCTAAGAACTATTTAAACCGTCCAGTATCAATGATGTACTGGCAGACAAGTGAGGAAACATTGGCCCACATAATACCACAGAGGTGGGGATCGAATGTAGGGCATTGATTTTCATTTATTTTTAATTCCTGTAGTGTTGGAGACATTGTAATGGGGTTGGAGAGGGTTTCCAGTCCGCACTGTTGCTGGAAAGAAATGCCCACGATACAGCTCAGTTCGACATCTAGGTGGAGTATGGTACAGAGGATGGGAGAGTTTCAGCACATGCACACACACCACACACACACACCACACCACACACACACACACACACACACAACACAACACAACACAACACACCACACACACACCCACACACCCACACACACACACACACACACACACACACACACACAAGAACACACAACTGACCACACGATTGATAAACACACATATACCACATGCACACCAGGACACGGTCACTTGTAGTTTTGGTTAGTTCGTCCCACTCCACGACGTGAATATCAAACTGTGGATTATGGCCAATTGTGCAAACGAACCGGTGACAGCGTCCCAGCATAAGTATCATGACCATAAAGAAGGCCATAGTTGCATTCATTAAAAGCAAAGGGAAGTTTTTGGAACTGATAGACACCGCGGTGTGCCATGAATGCAGTCTTGTGCTTCGATTTATTGTTCTTCTCAATCTGCCAATATCCAGCGCAAAGATCTAGTACTGTATAGTACCTTGCATTTGCGTTTCCAACTGCATCAAATATATCATCAATTCGAGGAACTGGAAAAGATATAGGTTTAGTTACTCGATTCAGCTTTCGATAATCAACTGCAAACCTATATTCGCCATTTTTTCTCTTCACCATGACAATGGGGCTAATCCACTATGGCATGATCTCTTCTATCACATCAGTCCTAAGCATCTCATCTATTTGCTTAACAATTTCCTTTATCATGTCAGGAGTAGCTCTGTAAAAATTGACGCTTAATTGGCTGGGCATCGCCAGTATCTATGTGATGCTGATAGAGATGTGTTGTTCCCAACTCATCTGTGTTTTGGCAAATACATCCCGGTTTCACCCTATAAACTCTAATGGAGTTTATTGTTGTTCTACTAACAGGTCTGAGTTTTCTAAATTTATGCCTAAATCAATTGCAATCTCTCGATGTTGTTTTACTTCAGCTACATTTACACTACTATGATTTGATACATCAGCTACACTCTGTTCTCCACTACTCATCTGTCCAATTATCTGTGATGTATGCATGTATGTAAACAATGCAAGTGGAGCTTTGTCCGGTAAATCAATTTCCACATCTGTAGGATTAAAGATGTGATAAACCGATTCATTATTGTTCCCTACCTATATGACACATTTTCTCCTAATAGATGTAGCTTAGTGGGCAATGACTGTAATGGTTCTGCCATCCCTATTTTTGATTTGATAGCACTTTCCATTAAACTTAACAACACTACATTTGTCTTGGTTTGAAATTATATCTATCTCAGTGATACAATTTTGTAATTCTAAAGTATTTGTCTCAAAGTCTATCTTCGCATTGTGTTGTTTTAAGAAGCCTAGTCCTAGAATGAAATCATGGTTACCGTGTTCTAACAGGTACACTGTGTGATACATTTCAAGCCTATTGATTCTAATAGAGTTACCATAGCCTCGACATTGATTGCTCTGCCACCAACTCCAACAACTGTCTGTATATCTGACTCTTCCAATACATGATTATTGTTTTCTTTAAACTCCTCATACATTCTTTGCAAGAGACAACTTATTGTTGCTCCTGTATCAACTAATGCATTGACACATTTCCCATCTATCCCTACAATTAGCCCATTTCTCAGCAACTGAGTTGATTCAGCCACGACAATATCTGATGCATCAATGTTTGATACACCACAATGTCTTTGAAAAACATTTTAGTTTCTGTTATGGCTTTTCGGAGATGTGGTATATACTGTGATAACTGCTGTTTATAGCCTTACTGTTTACAGCTTTGTCTTGGCTTTTCCATTATCGTTGTTTCATTAGACGTTCTATCGAGTTATCCATAGCAATTACATATCATCTTCAATTTATCCCTGCATGTTATTCACCTATATGTCTATATACAGACATTTGATCATGCACAAAGCAGTTAGTTACATATTTTCTATGGCTTATAATAGTAACCGATGCAGACAATCAATTATACTATTATTTCATAAATGCTGCAGTATCAGCTTATGAAATCAACACACATAAATTTATCCATTCACATGATATAACACTCTATTTTACATCAGGTTCATCAACACAATGTGTTGAGGTGGCATGTACATACATTTTCGCTCATCTGCTTCAATATCTTCCAGTTATCTGGTGTTCGTTGACCATTTCAATTTCAACAAACATAGAAGTACTCTAGAGTCACTCAGTAATCGCCAATATTGACCCATTTACAGTTATTCCTGACATGCAGCAACATTAGCCAGTCTAATGCAACACGGCCAGCCTAACATTTATTAAGTTGGTGACTTCTTCATTAAAACACCGGTGATCATGACTCATACATGTACTTAGGTCAACTATTGCTCTTCATTCAGCAACATCTAATTTATCATCACTGTTATTTTATTTGAAATTATTGTGCAAAGACACCACAAAAACGACAGAGTTCCTACGCGTTAGTAAGAGAAATGTAGCATTATGTCTTTGCCCTGCGGCCACTCAGGGAAAGTGTAAAACGTGGGAACAGCCGGAGGAATGATAGCACAAGTATAAAGTTGTAGTATGGTAGAATAGATATGGGTGGACAGCGATACAAGTGCAATTATTATTATTATTATTATTATTTTTATTATTATTATTATTATTATTATTATTATTATTTATTTATTTATTTATTTATTTATTTATTTATTTATTTTTATTATTATTATTATTATTATTATTATTATTATTATTATTATTATTATTATGTGGTTGAGCACAGATCGAAACTTATGTATAAGAGGTTTCTGGGACATTGGTATTTAAGGACTAATAAATTGCGAAAAAGTGCTATGTATCTATAAATTTCTGCCAGTTAGTTCAAACTATGACGTCATACGTTCTACTCCGGGAGAGAAATTTTTATAATCTAGCACATTTTAAGATAAAGAATATTCATATCTCTAATTTTATTATAGAGGCTATAATTATACTTTTGAAAACGTCACACAGTGTAGTTATTTAATATCAAGGAGTATAATGGGGTCTGGCGTTCAGATTTAAAGTGTTAATGTATAAATATTGTTAAAACGATTGTTTCCACTATTTCTAGGTTAAATATGATGACAGATTGTATTTGTGTTTTATCTTTTCACAGGATACGGAGTATCCTAGGCGAAGCAGGGGATAATATGGTACATGAGGACGGGAGAGTTTCAGCACACCCACAAAGACACACAACTGGCCACATGATTCATAAACAGACATATACCACATTACGCACCAGGACATGGCCACTTGTAGTTTTGGATAGTTGGTCCCACTCCATGGCGTGAATATCAAACTGTGGATTGTGGCCCACTGTGTAAACGAACCCGTGACAGTGACCCAGCGTAAGCTGTATATTAATAAAGTTTTACCGTAACTATAAGTTAAAGACGCGTATGTGTTCTGCCAGATGAGAGATCCTGATGCATAGGCAAACTAACAGTATTAAGGGAGAGTAAGTGTTGGATTGGCGGATATAATATGGATTTATCCTTTGGCAAAGTGAAAGGATATGATTAGACAGCGATTGAAGCATGCCTTTTGGGATCAAAAGATGCATGTTAATTTTGGGGGCAAAATATATTATGCAACAGGAACAGCTTTCAGTAACATTGTTTTGAAAATAGAAATGTTTAAATAAGGCCGGTTCCACTGAATGCGTCTTCTCCAAACTTGGGTGGAAGCATGCTTGGCATCCCAAAGACGTATGCCATTTTGGGGGTTTAAATCTAAATATTTGGTTGGAAGCTTCCCAAGGTGGACCCGAGGACTCATGCCAATGCTGGTGGCAAAGGCTAAAATGCAATAGCAACATTTTTCAGCAACATTGTTTCCAAAATAGACACTTTCCAACTCACGGCGGCCCGATTGAAAAATACATCAATGACGCTGGTATTGAACAAATGTGTCCTTGTTTAAAGGAAATCTCACCGTAACTTATACTAACCACTCAGGCGATAGAACTTGTCATATATAATCCATGACTGACATTTTAGCATTTTATCATGACGACAACGAAAGATATTCAGACTTTAGTAGCTAAATGTGGATACATTTCTACAGCCTATGATGGTTGTCATGATTTACTTTTCAACCAATGAGAAAAAGCCTAGCGTGATTGCCTCAGTCATAGAGGTGCCAGCTATAGTTTGGCAATGGGGTATAAAATCAATCATACAGGTGAGCTGTTGAATATTTTGAAACTAATTTGACTGGAAGTTGTTGCTGCCAATATTCCACGGGATGAGTATTATATAATAAAGAATGTAATGAATTGACAACTACATGACATCACACCGCTATCGCTTGATGAGACAAAATGGAAGCGATCACTGTTCAATATCTATGCAATATTACAAAGTAGATAATTGTGATACAGATAAAGGAATGCCACAAGATATGAATGATATGGAATCTATAAACCATAATCTATCGGTGAAATACAACATTTGAGATGAGAATAGTATCCCTTTAACTATATGAATTAAAACTGTAAAGCTCAAACTTGGTCAGAACCGTTTCTGCAGTGCATGCTCTTGAGAAATGACCATTTGCAGACCAAGAGAAGACTATTTTAGAAATTTTACCACTGGAATGACTAGCGAGATAACCGAGCCTCTCATTCCACTGGTAAATTTTCTAAAATAATCTTCTTTGCCTCTGCAAATGGAAATTTTCTATTTTTTTGGAACAAATTTGAGGATTAACAATTCCATGCCGAAGCCGGCCAAAACTAGCCTCTGCAGTGGCTTTGAGTCAAGCCCATTTACGATCCAGTCTTTCCAGTAGTAAATTTTCAAAAACAGTCTTCTCTTGGCCTGCCAAAGGACACTCAATAAGCAAACATATTTATCTTTGATCAAATTTATTCATTAAAATGTTAAGATATGACAAGTGAATGGAGATACTCGGAAACACATAGAACACTGCTCAACTGTCCGTTTGCAAATCCTGCGGAGTAGTGGCCATAAGAAATACGGCTATTTAATACTTTATTGAATATTCGTGAATATGTTTCTGCACATGATATATGTTAATTTTTATGGAATTTTAATATGATTAATTTGGATTCATATTACTGCGGTGACATGTATCAACCATTTTTTGATTTTCTCAAGTTAAGCTGCGTTTGCCTGGCACGCGGGGTGCGGATTGCGGAACGCGGAACGGAAAGCTGGCACGCGGAATGCAGGTAAAATATCACGTGTGCCATTTACCTGCACACGGTATCATTGCGTTATTTTAGTGCATTTTTATTGGTGATATTGCGATATTTCTATCAAATTTCTTTCAAAAGCAATAACACATTTTTTACGCTTTGATATCTAGCTTTCCACTGAGACCACTACAAAATGGTTATGTACGGAAGCGAGAGATGTAGATCCAAAATCGGCGGATACTGACGACTAGATTCAAAATGATACCTTGGCCTAATCTAACAACATGTAATTATAATACTACTGATTTCCTAAATTTTTTTACAAACTAGTTCTTATAATTTTAGACGATTCATCAGCTTTAACCACTTGGATTACCGTTTCGTTGCTAGGTTACATGTGCTCTATTCCGTAACGGAATCCTTTCCGTCCGGAAAAATCGCTACACTGAGCGATCAGTTTTTCCGCATCCCGCCATTCCGCATACCAAGTGAAGGTAAATGGATAATGGAACATAGTAAAGAGCGATCTGAAATGTATTCCGCATTCCATTTCCACAACCCGCTTTCCGCATTCCACGTGCCAGGTAAACGCAGGTTTAAGCTGCGTTTACCTGGCACGCTCGGTGCGGAATGCGGAACGCAGAACAGAAAAACGCTTATGCGGAATGTCGGTAAAATATCGCGTGTACCTGCACACGGTATCATTCCGTTATTTTCTATCAAATTTCTTTCAAGTGCAACAACACATTTTTTACGCTTTGATATCTAGCTTTCCAGTGAGACCATTACAAATTGTTTATGTATAGAGGCGAGAGATGTAGATCCAAAAACGGCGGACACTGACGACTAGATTCAAAATGATACCTTGGACTAATCTAACAACATGTAATTATAATATTACTGATTTCCAAATTTTTTCCACAAATTAGTTCTTATAAGACGATGCATCAGCTTTAACTACTTTGATTACCCTTTCGTTGCTAGGTTACATGTGCTCTATTCCGCAACAGAATCTTTTCCGTCCGGAAAGATCGCTACACCGAGCGATCGTTTTTCCGCATCCTGGCTTTCCGCGTTCCGCATACCGTAAGCATACCGCTTACCGCGTGCAGGTAAATGGATAAGGCTACGGTCAGACCAAATACGTTGCTTTGATCACTGCGTTCCGTATGCGTCAACGCATGGCATTTCTATTTCATCGCAGACAGGGTAACGGTCACACCAACTATGTATATATCCACCTAAAGCAATGCGTCCTTAAACTAAAGGTTATGTCTCGTGTCGCTTTAAACCACACTTTCACATTATTGTAGCCTTAATTTCAGCTATAATGATGGATGTAGAAAAAGTAATTATGCATGGATGTGAAAGATGACCTGGACGAAGCGGTGATGATTACGTACATGCTATTAGATATTCAGCGGACACGTAGCGAATTCTGGGTTCATCTAATCCTAAAGGAGAGGAAGGAGTTGGGGGAATTGTTGAGTTTAGTGAGAGATCTAAACGAACACGACGACAGATTTAAAGCGTATTTTAGAATTACCAGAGGCCAGCTTAATGTTGTCCTAATTTACATACAAGTGCATATTTGAAAACAAAATACTAATTATATAGAATCCACATGTGCAGAAGAAATACCTGCTATCTGATTGAGGTAAAGCAGCAAAAGACACAGTAAAATATTTAATAAATTTTTATATAAAATGAGTTCCAAATTCCTTGACGGCCACCTGCCATTCAGGCCAGTGGCCAGCTGTTCAAGAGCGTTTCATTTATTGTGATTAGTTACCTATTTTCAGGTTATCATTAAATTTGTTAAAGAAGGTAATTTCACCTCACTATTAGGTCAGAAGACTACCATCATATGATGCTCTTTAAGAACCAGCCAAAATTGACTGATCTTTACGAAACTTATAACTTTATGACCAAGAAAAATCTTTACCAAATCTGATTTATTGCGCCCTGTGCTTCTTGAGAAGAATTTATTAACAAAGCTGATAACGGATGAACGATGGATGGATGGATGGACGACAAACGACAGAAAGGCAATGCCCAATTCTGTATCCATTTCCAGAAACATAATAAGATAGGAAGTTTGCATCCTTCTTTCATTGCAATGAGATTAATGTGGAAGAATGAAATTTGTCTAAATACTTCTGATCAAAGTGACCAAGCTGATAGACGGATCGACAGGCAGTAAACAGATGTATGGCAAAGTGATACTGGATGGTGTGTTAGCTGATATAGCAACATAACATTTATTGTTCAATTTTAATCACAATTTAAGTATAAGAAAGTGAAATCCATTTAACACAAATTTAACAATTTGCTGAGAAATTGAGGAAAGTATAAGTTACATGCAAACACTGAGAGACCTTGCATAACACACAGTTGCTCTATTGGTAGTAATGGTGTTTCTAAACAATGCATACTATAGAATTGAACTGAGGTATCAGTGGCCAGCAAACAGTTTAGAATTGTGAATTAATGTTGAGAAATCTCTCCATATCATCATCAGATAATACAATATCTCGTTTTCTGTTATGAGTCATCATTAAAAGAATAATTTGATAAACACGGGTAGAAAGCTAGAACACGTGTCAACTATTTAGCTTGACCTTGGAGGACGGCAGATAGCAAGGGAAGTAGTAGTGTGTGCGATGCGCAATAAAATGAAAAAATTTCATTTTCGAGGCAACGCACGAGGGTAACGCATTCCAGACCAAATGCACTGCACGTAGTGTGACCATGCCCGCCTTATAGCATGTCGCCATTCCAATGCGGCAACGCACATCTAAATCGCATTAGACATCGCATGCGTAACGCACTTTGGTCTGACCATAGCCTTCAGGAAACTAGTAAAGTGCGATCTGAAATATATTCCGCGTTCCGTTTCCGCAACCCGCTTTCCGCACTGCACTCCGCGTGCCAGGTTAACGCAGATTTACCCTTATCCTACTCCACTATATTGCGAAGACCGGTGGGAGTATTGCGGTTGGCGCTGTCTGTCTGTCTATCTGTCTGTCATTTTGTCTGTCTGTCTGTATGCCATTTTGCCTGCCTGTCTGTCTGCCTGCCTGCCTGCCCTTTTCCTCGCCGCGAGACTCAGAATTTTCCGAAATGAGTGCTTATTGATAGATAAATTATCCCCTCGAATGTATAATACAAAACGAATACACTCACCTGGTAACATGACGTACAATTCGGTTAGTTAAATAACTATAGTTGAGATATCATCAACCTTTTCATAAAATTCCATGTAAATATTAATATATTTTAACCCCGTTTAATATTTCTGCCCTAGAATCTCGATTTTAACACCCCCCCCCATACAGTCGCATAGTCTAAAACAAACTTGAACGGTTGCTGACATAGACATCAACAGTTTGCAGTCGAATTAGTGTCGATATATTCAATACGCCTATAATATATATTGATAGATTTTAGCTGATTTATCCTCAATGTTATTTCGTGTTCAAATGGTTAAAATCATCAGAAAGCTGGCAAACGCCTCGGGTGATTCGTAACGGTTTG
Organism: Chaetoderma sp. LZ-2023a; assembly: GCA_034401795.1. Classification (NCBI taxonomy): domain Eukaryota; kingdom Metazoa; phylum Mollusca; class Caudofoveata; order Chaetodermatida; family Chaetodermatidae; genus Chaetoderma; species Chaetoderma sp. LZ-2023a. Next base: position 2,774,093 of record CM067365.1, read on the forward strand.
AAAAGACGTTTCATTAATTCTTTATTCACTTCGATGTCTCCGTTTCTATATTTTAGCAACTAACCCTCTAACACTCATACCAGCCAAAAAAACGGCTTCTGCAGTGGTCTTAAGAAATACCCATTTGCAGAACAAAATAAGACTATGTTCGAAAATTTACCACTGGAATGACTGGCTCGGTTATCGAGCCAGTCATTCCAGTGGTAAATTTTCAAAACGAGTCTTCTTTTGATCTGTAAATGGATATTTTCTGAGAAAATTTAATTTAAAAAAAATAAATTCGATGGTTAAACGGTTAAGGGAGTAGCCTAAGGGATGCCTTTGACAGTTCAACAAGAGACATGTCTCAACGCAGCTCATAAACGTAAGAGGAAACTATTACATTGGGCGGTAAAATAACAACATAATAAAACACTGACACAAAAACACAGAACATGAATTCATACCGATGTCTGAATAGATGGGTGAAAGTTGGACAGACGGACGCCTGAATTGATATACCTCAGATTTTCGCCTGAGCAGCCGCCGTCGTCGTCGCCGCCGCCGCCGTCGTCGTCGCCGTCGTCGTCGTCGTCGTCGCCGCCATCTTCGTCGTCGTCAACAACATATGACAGAGATAATATAGTAATGTAATGTTACAAATCCCTATAGACATATATTTACCTTACATCTCATTTGTTCTGAAGCAGCAGGCATGAAGATGATTTAAGTTAAATTGACGTGTCTCTGAGATAGTTACTGCATCGTGACATTATATTCGTGAACAATTTTCTCCAAACAGATCCATTGAACGTATTGAACGCAAATAGTCGCTCAGACTATTTAGACGTCTAAATGCCTGTCAATCAATCCTATGCCAAGCATGACAGATGCCGCGAGATAATAGCTCAACTCATCTCCACCCCATCCCACGCCCCCCCCCCTCCCCTCTCTCACTCCTTCTTTCTCTTCACCACACACCCGCCCTACCCTGTCTCTCTCCCTGCCGCGCTCTCGTTGTCTCTCTCTTCGCCGTGATGCTTTTGTGTAGGTGTGCGTATATGTACAGTATTGAAGGCTATCTCACACACACACACACACACACACACACACACACACACACACACACACACACACACACACACACACACACACACACACACACACACACACACACACACACACACACACACACACACACACACACACACACACACACACACACACACACACACACACACACACACACACACACACACACACACACACACACACACACACACACACACACACACACACACACACACACACACACACACACACACACACACACACACACACACACACACACACACACACACACACACACACACACACACACACACACACACACACACACACACACACACACACACACACACACACACACACACACACACACACACACACACACACACACACACACACACACACACACACACACACACACACACACACACACACACACACACACACACACACACACACACACACACACACACACACACACACACACACACACACACACACACACACACACACACACACACACAATTGGAAATGATGTACACGTGACCGCGCAGCCTGCAGTGTATTGTGCCCTGTGTTTAATTAATTAATTAATTAATCACCGTCATGATGCCGTTATTTTGTTTCCTATTATTTTGCTATGTAGTTAGCTCTTTCGTTTCACGAGATATTACAATGAGATAGAATTCATTGGATGGTAACGATTCCAACATTGGGTGACAATTGCTATAATCTGGCTATCAAGACAATTAGTTCAGAGCTTTGTGAGTGTACAATACAGAGAGTGCATCAGTTACAATACAGAGAGCGCATCAGTTACAATACAGAGAGCGCATCAGTTAAAATACAGAGTGCTTCAGTTAAAAAAATACAGAGAGTGCATCAGTTACAATACAGAGAGTGCATCAGTTACAATACAGCGAGTGTATCAGTTACAATACAGCCAGTGCATCAGTTACAATACAGCGAGTGCATTCAGTTACAATACAGAGAGTGCATCAGTTACAATACAGAGTGCATCAGTTACAATACAGAGAGTGCATCAGTTACAATACAGAGAGTGCATCAGTTACAATACAGAGAGTGCATCAGTTACAATACAGAGAGTGCATCAGCTCCAATACAGAGAGTGCATCAGTTACAATACAGAGAGTGCATCAGTTACAATACAGAGAGTGCATCAGTTACAATACAGAGAGTGCATCAGCTCCAATACAGAGAGTGCATCAGTTACAATACAGAGAGTGCATCAGTTACACTACAGAGAGTGCAGCAGTTACAATACAGAGAGTGCATCAGTTACAATACAGAGTGCACCAGTTACAATACAGAGAGTGCACCAGTTACAATACAGAGGGTGCATCAGTTACAATACAGAGAGTACATCAGTTACAATACAGAGAGTGCATCAGCTCCAATACAGAGAGTGCATCAGTTACAATACAGAGAGTGCATCAGTTACAATACAGAGAGTGCATCAGTTACAATACAGAGAGTGCATCAGTTACAATACAAAGAGTGCATCAGTTACAATACAGAGAGTGCATAAGTTACAATACAAAGAGTGCATCAGTTACAATACAGAGAGTGCATAAGTTACAATACAGAGAGTGCATCAGTTACAACACAGAGAGTGCATCAGTTACAATACAGAGAGTGCATCAGTTACAATACAGAGAGTGCATAAGTTACAATACAGAGAGTGCATCAGTTACAATACAGAGAGTGCATCAGTTACAATACAGAGAGTGCATCAGTGAGGAAAGATTATGTTTGCACCATTTCACCTTTTTGTCTGCTGTTAATACCACCATTTCATGGGCCGTATTCACGAAGAGTGCGTAAATTAGGCACATGCCTAAGTTACGCACCTATTTACGCCTCATACTTATTCCGTATTTCAAAAAGCGTAACTTAGGTGCGGATCTCTATAGCGTCTCAAGGCTAGAATCAGCTGTTCACGAGCGCCGTTTATGACGCGAACTAGGTCTGCTTGTCAAATCTTTCTGTAGACCGCCGAGAAGTGTGTTACTTAACCTCACGTTTTCCCAATCCCCGTTGACAATATATATTAAATATTAACATTATCTTCTAAATTAACGACTGAATATTTTTTATATGATTTTCATAGACTATTTAGCAAACAATATTTGGAAGTAAGAAAACACGAAATTAGGACTAGGTTACTTAGCGTTGCGAGTGTACAACCAACTTGGTTGAAGAAGACTCGGAGCAAATTGGAGACTATTTCACGGAAATACTGGTCGGCCTGCATTTTACTAATATATGGCATACCAGCATTTCCGATAAATATTACGATGAAATGGACACCCACCCCCACCTTGCCCACTTAGATACGCAGCAGCCACGAATTCGGCCTACAATGCATGTATCAGCAAGTCCCGCTACACACGCGCCATCCACCACACACTCGCGCTGGTATGTATGTGGCGAAAATTTCAAGCCTACATTCGATTCCAAATAATCCAATCCAAAACAAGTTTCATTGTTCACGAGCAGTACTTATGGCGCTTGAAACAGTCAGTTTTCAAATTTTCTGGAAATTATTTTTTTCCAAGTTTTTTTCACTGATATTTTTTATCACTGATACAGTTTTGGAATCTTAATGTATGGTCACAGTCTTTCGTGCGTGTACCGCCAACCCCCCCCCCCCCCCACACACACACACACCCCCACCCCACCCCCCACATATGAAGAGCCTGCTTAAAGATAGTTGGAGGGTGATGGCTCACAATGGATGAGTGTAATCTGCCACTCAAGTATATGATGCAACATATGTAGGCTGACGTCACAATCAAAATATGTAATTAATGACGTATCCAAGTCATGAGCATCCAGACAAATTAGTTTCAAAATATTCAACAGCTTGCTGTATACCTGTATAGTTACTACGATATCCGAGAGAGGTTCTGCTTTTGCAATGTTCTAGCCAGTAAATAGTTTAGCCAAATACCATTTGTTTACTTCACTGTCACTTAAGAACCATCTTATTTATAAATATCAATCCGGATTTCGCCCTGGATACTCTGCACCATTCAAACTTATAGAATTGTGTCATATATTGGCGAAGGCTTTGGATGAGCGTTTGATATCTAGTGTAATATTTTGTGACTTTTCCAAGGCCTTCGACAGAGTATGGCACAAAGGTCTATCTTTAAACTCAGACAAAATGGTATAACGGGATCATTATATATGTGGTTAGAAAACTACCGTACGAATAGAAAGCAAATGGTTAGAGTTAACCAATCGTATTCATCCTTAAAGTCAATACACGCAGGCGTACCGCAAGGCTCAGTATTAGATCCCCTGTTATTTATGATATATATAAACGATATTGCTGAGGATATACACAATCTTGCAAGACTATTTGCTGATGATACCTCAATGCTTGCATCTGGAGAAAACGAGATCGATATTGAACCAGCTTTAAACCAAGACCCGGCGGCTCTGAACTGCTGGTCAAAGCAATGGCTGGTCAAATTCAGCCCGAACAAAACAGTCAATATGATAGTGGCGAATCAGCCAACTCATAACATGCCAAACCTTATCCTAGACAATATACGAATAAACCGAGTACAGTCTCACAACTATTTAGGCCTCACATTGTCATCCAATCTTAAATGGACAACCCATATAGAGAATATGATTTAAAAAGCAAACATAATTTTAGGTTCAATGAGAAAAATAAAATACAAAGTATCAAGGAAATCAGTACTTAAAATCTATCTTAGTTACCTTCGTCCTGTATTGGAATATGGATCCGAAGTGTGGGACGGATGCACGCAACAAGCATCAGAAAACAGTGAATATATCCAAAAAGAGGCGATAAGAATAATATCTGGACTTCCGAAATACACACCTCTAGAAAGATTTTACAAAGAACTTGGATTAGTCATGCTAAGTAGCAGAAGAAAAAACAAAAAACTAAGTTTAATGTATAAAATGCTAAAAGGAGACTGTCCAGATTATATTTCTGAACTAATCCCAAAACGGTTAGACGAAGTTATAAATTATAATCTACGAAATAGAAATAACCTAGTAGAAGAAAACATTCGTCTTGAGAGCTATAAGAATCGTTCTTTCCTAGTACAATCAACCTTTGGAACAAACTAGATGATTCCGTTAAAAATTCTGCATCTGTCTCCATATTCAAATCAAAAATTGATCACAACCACGTTAGCGCCGTACCTGCATATTATAGCACTGGGGACCGACTTCCCAATATTATATACACTAAATTACGAAAGAAATGTAGTCAACTTAACGCTCATCTTAATTATTTTCATCTTAGTGACAATCCTAATTGTCCCCATTGCACGGGTATCATAGAAGATAACAAACATTATTTATTCGAGTGTGCCAAATATACAGAACACCGACAACAGCTATCTAGAGATCTACTACATTTTGTTATTTCAGAGGACATATTACTACATGGCAACCCCGACCTAGGCTTTGAAGAAAACTGTTTCATATTTTAGAAAGTCCAGAATTACATCAAGAACACAAAAAGGTTTGACTGACTCTAAGCACAGCCCGCATTTCCACGTGTTGGAATCGAAATCATGAATTCCCAGAATCCCAATTTCGAGGTAACTATCCATAAGGGTTGTTGAATATGATGAGGCTAGTGTGACTGGGTGTGGATGCTCCTTTTTGCAGCAATGGCGCCCTGTCGGGTTAGTTTCAAAATATTTAACAGCATGTTTACTAAAATCTATCAAAGACATACAATCGATAAACTTGACGAACATCTCAGTTTCAATTTTCAATTATTAGTCTCACTGTTCTTAATATGTAGCATAAATAATGTTAATGTATATATGCAAATATCCAATTGCATTTTACTGTAAAATTACTATGTAAAATTATAACATATCGCATTTTATAGTCTTTTATGGAGAGTCGAATCTAAGTCAGTTTGACTTGTGACTCAATCCAATTGTTGTTAATTGACAATAAAATATGTTTAAAACAAAACTTATGAACCATAAAAAGTAGGTGAAAAGCATGTCCAGTGAAGCGTGAAAAGTAGGCACAACTTTTCATACGTGACACACCTTCACATCCATGCACCAGGTTTAGTTCCAGTGTGTCAAAACTCTTGAAACTATATCCCAGCCTAACATGTTCTGTAATGTTCAATGAACTATGAAAAGTAAATCAAAGGTAGGTCACGATGACCTATTTTTATACACCGTGCACCTCCTTTCTAAGATGCATCCACATATCGTGTTTAGTTCCCGCATACTAAAAACTCTTGAAGCTACAGCCGCTACCGTGACACAAATTTTCTGTAATGCTCAGTAAACCGTGAAAAGTAAGTCAAAATTAGGCGACGCTGACCTACTTTTCACACAGTGCACATTGTCTTCTTAAGATGCATCCACGTACCAAGTTTCATGATCGTACATATAAAAGTCTTGAAACTATGGCCCGGACAAGCTTGTAGAGGGCCAATGGTGGGGCAAAGCGGTGACTATATGCAGAATGGTCCGGTAACTGTACGAACTGTGTCTTTGATGGATTTACTATTTAATAAATATTCTGCTGAATAGGCATCAACATCGCCAAGTTAGCTTCAAACTATTCAACAGCTTGCCTGTATAGAGACTTTAAAACTGGGATTCTGAAAATTCAGGGTTCACACTGAGTATATTACTTGATCCCAACACGCACAAAGCATGGACGGAGCCTAGCTATAGATGTGTGGATCAAAGCTGGAATTAGATCCCTCCTCTATTGCTTTTAAAGCTCAGTTTTTCTCACTTCCGACTGACTGGAAACAGCAGCAGCATCCAATCAAATTAACAAGAGGTATGTGACGCGCACCTGAACCATTAGCATTCTAACTACTGTATTTGCATTTAAATAGGCACGGTGGATAATTTTCAAAAACACCAAGATGGTCACAAAAGGAATTGACCAAACAATATTCTCGTTTGATATATTGAAGCATATCGCCCAAAGATCATTCAACCCAAGTGTCATTGAAATTGGGCCATTAATTAAGGAGTAACGTTTTAACCATTACCACTCTGTTGTCAATATTCCATATTTTACTTTGTCAATAGCAATGAATCCGGTGTACATTTTTCAACAATTTTGGTGGATTATGTTTCTGTCTATGACAACATCTTATACAAAATTTGTTGAAAAATGAACACCAAATGTTGACATCGGGGTGATAAGGGTTAAATGGTTTTGGAACATTTTCAAACAATCTAAGATGTCAGTCAAAAATCGACCAACTATAAATTATGAATTCTATAGAAGTTCTAGATTCTACACCTATAGAATGCATCCAACCAAATTTGTATAAAATCCACCAAGCGGTTAAGGAGATACGTATTGACAATTTCTGGTTAGATTTTCATAAAATCTATGATTTTCACACCAAAACTTGGCCAAGCAAAATTCTGAATAGAAGATTTGTAGACTACCATGACAGGGTCATTCTGGACAAATTTTGTTACTTATAGGAAGTGGCAGGAATTGAGTATTTGAGGCCCACTTAGACGTGAAAAAACTTTTTGTATTACTAGAGACTAATTGACTATATTGACTCAGTATAGTCTATTAGTCTCTAGTAATACACATTTTTTAAACTTCAAAAGTGACTTACTTGTATGATTATGACTTTTTGGCATGTAAATTATTTACGTAATTACATGTACGTACATGTAGACATCTTAGACAAGTAGACAGTCTAATTGTGGGAGAGCTACGGTGCTAGAGCGGACTTCATAGAACCACACGCCAGTACATGTAGGCCCTATGGCCCAGTATTGAGTGACCAGGTGAAAACAATGTATTCTATATGTTTCAATTGTGAGTTGTGACTGCTCTGAGTCTGATTACGGTATCAGTCTATCAGATTCACTTGACCCACTCTACATTTACATCAAAGATAGGCTGAGACAGTATGATAATATCAAATCTTTTGATATTATCATACATTCATACTGTCTCTGATATACATGTAGAGTGGGTCACTTGATTCAAATCATTCATGCTGTTTTACATGTATGATCACTATGATTTATACATGGAATCCACATTTCTTAAGTTGACTGATGAATTGAAATAAACATTAGACAACTGTGCCAGTCTGTAACAACTGGCAATCCTTGTTTTGTTTTCTTTACTGCATTAAAAGATGTTCCTAGCACAGTGCCACTACATGACATTAATGACAGTTAACAAACTAATTTTCTCACTTCCATTTTCCCTGACTTTTATGGTTTGATGCCTATATTCCAGTCAAAAATTGTCAATAGGCAGTTGCTACAGCAGGGTTCTGCCAAGAAATTCATTCAGTGGGGCCAATGGCCCATCACTAGTGAAAGATAGGGGTCATTTTCTGAATCTTATGGGTCAAATATATATCGCCCAGTATGATCCCCTAACAACACCTCCACCCCAACCCCCAAAATACCCATACACCCAATGCAAAGCAAACAAATGAATATCTTACATTGTTGTGGCTTACTTAGTTGAACAACCCAGCCCAATCCGCTCACCACCACCCTGTAACCCTACAACTTATTCACGAAAATTTAAATTTTCTCATAAATATGTCCTTTTGCAGACATAAAGATGATTATTTTTCAAAATATGCCAATGGAATGGCAGGCTCATCAGGACTGGAAGCCCTAAGGCAGCAACAGCTACTAGCAATATTTTTTCAAAATATTCAACAGAATATGCTTTAATTTGTAAAGAATTACTCCTATTTCAAAGAACCGCCATCTTAATGGCCCCCAAAACAAGTGTCTACTATACACAGGTTTGACTGTGCATTGAATAGTGTGCAGATGACATGGTAGGGGTTTTCCAAGTAATGAGGCAGTTTCACGGTTTCAGTTCAGTTTCACTTTGCAGACGACATGTGCTAGGGGATTTACCAATAAAGAGGAAGTCACAGCAGCAATTTCCAGGAAATAGGAGAGCTATATTTAGACAATCGGCTACAATCGTTATAATGTATCAGATTTTGGTGAGAAATAACTAGTAAATGACCTTCTGTTAGATATTTTTTAATATGCAATGCTGATAGTTATACTGTCATGACTGTAGTAGCCCTGTTGCATGCTATCTAAGCTTTATAGATCTATGGATTTTTCATTCTCTACAAATTCGTTGTTTTCAAATGTATAAGCATATTCTAGTTATAATTTGAGATTCTTCTTTATAATAACTATAATGATTAGCAGTTCACGCCGAAACGAGCGTAGCGTATGCTCATTGCGAGGCGAGACGATCTCTAATAACACGAAAATAGGACACATTTCCCCGGTTCAAATTATTTCCATCTTACAACTATGCTTAATGTATACTAACTGTCCATCTTCGCGGGAGTGAAATTATTAAGTGGCACTGTATTTAATATTGCGTATGCTGTAATAATCATTGTTTTTGCACCAAAATTCTTCATAAAATATAACAAAGATTTGTCGTCAAAATTTACAAATCATGTGATGTCAGGAATTTGCGAGTAGATTCAATATTTAGAGCAAGTACTCGGCATAGTCGTCTGCTCGCGGATCTGTAGTTTTGGACTCGGAATTTCGAAATTACACATAATATTCAATCTAAAAATAGAGGCGTGGCTTCTCTAGTGTATTAACCGGCCATCTTATTACGTCATCACAGCGACTAGATTGTTACACAGACTCCACCTCGGCGACCAGACAAATCGGGACCCAGTCCATCTCAGTAGCGGACTGTAAAAGGAACACTATGGATTGTGTTGATTTTGGTATCACCTTAACCTCTGTATTACTAGCTTAATACAGACATTAAAATCGACTTGATCCATCCAGTCGTTCGTGTGATGTCAGCATCTTCGCAACGTCATTAAATTCCTGACCTCATTTTGTGTGCGACAAATTTGAATTTTAGGACGAATTCAGAGGGACTATTTTTCTGTAGCGCTCGTGTCCTTTTAAGTTTCAATTCTCTCTACCATCAAATTATGGTGGAAATCACTGCGCCAGTGGCTACTCAATACATACGAGATACTTTTCTCGATCTCGAATCGAAGGAGATCCCGCGAGATACGAATGAATATTATCATTTCTTAATGGTAACCGAGTACTGCAGGTTTGATCGGATCCACATAACGGATACCCGTTTGAGCATTGATAGGAATCATGTATACGCTTGACTTATTCAATATTTTGCGTATTTGGTAATTGGATTGCGTTTTTAATACGCTGGACGTGTGATTTAAATTGGGTTTTTTAAATATATTTTTACGTATTTACCCAAATACGCTGCTTATCTGGAGCTCTGCATTGTTAAAGCGTCATCAGGAAAGGCGGCAGAGGAGAGACCGAGAAATGTGCGCTTGGCACTTTGTCTGAAACTTGAGGGTAGTGTGTGATAAATTGTGAGGAATTTGCTAAGGACCAATTTGCCTAACTTTGCAGTAGAGAATTTAAAGGAATCGAATACTACACTTACAGACATCAAATGCTACAGATGGGGTTAAAGGTGTCTGTCAGCAGTTCTTTGTTGTCACTACTTACCTTAGGTCTAAATATCTGATAGACTCGCGGTTGAAGTTAGCTTTTTAACTTCGAACATATAACCTGCTCGGCAGCATGGTCCTACGTTAGCGGTAAGCTAGAATAACTCTTTTATTGGTTTCGCCAGCTGTGTACACGGTGGTTAACTACGTAGAGTTATTATCATAGTTATTGTAGTACAACACGATTTTACGACCGCACTCTCGTATGGCTCGTGGCTATGACTCTCCTACCACGTTTTATGAGAATACTCCAGCAATTCACCTTTCCAGAGTATCTGTCTGACGTCATATGACGTCATAATCAGTTAAGGGGGCGTGTAGGATGACGTCAAAATCATTATGTCATAAAGGATTCTATATGACCCGTCTTTAACTCTTAATAGTCCGACACGTTGTACGAATTGCATATCTCTACTATTTAATAAACATGCTGTTAAATATTTTGAAATTAATTTAACTGGACGCTGCTGCTGCCTATGGCAGCAACAACGCCCAGTTAAATTAGTTACAAAATATTCAATAGCTTACCTGTATAGTTTTCTGGAAATTGATAGTCAGGGAGTCAGAGATCGCTCGATCCCAACATGAGCGAGGTGTGGGTGGAGCGTAGCTAAAGTTGGGCGGGGCATAGCAAAAAATATAAAACTCCATTGGAGGAATAATCACATATAGAACAAAATGGCTATCAGTTATGTACCGTTCATTTACATCTAATAATGTAGCCTGAGTCAGATCTGTGGGTAGACATGATGGGTCGGGTAGGCGGTAGGCGGGTAGGCGGGTAGCCCAGTTATGTCTATCAAAATATCTCTCACAGGGTTGCTTCATAGCAGACTCGGACTACTAATAATGGTATTGTTTATCAATCAGAATGCAGAAAATGGTTTCTCAGTTTATTTAATTGTTTATTTTCTCACGTGAGAGAGCACACGCACGCACAAACACACACACGCACGCACGTACGCACGCACCCCCCCCCCCCCCACCCCCACGCCCCACTCGCAACTATTATACCCATACCACCCCCATATCAAAAAATTAAAGCCTAGATCCGCTCTGTTGGATAGTTGACAGTGATATCTTTCAATGGAATAAAAAATCTACGCAAAATGAGACATAAAATCTTGTATTTGTGAATAAAAATTCGGAAAATATGTGAGAAATTGATTCACAATGCCAGTCACATACCATATTAACCTGCATTCTTATATTTGGTTTGAACCTTGCTAAAAATATTTCAAACCTATATTTGTGATGAAGATGAATTCGGCATAGCATGTGATTTTGTTTGATATCCTATCCTCTATTTAGATAATTGAGCAGATAAACATTCTACAAAATATCACATAGAATATGAGTCTGAATCTGATGGCTGTTCAGTATTTGAATGACAACGTTTTTATTATCAGATAAACCGGAATAACATCTACAGCTCATAAATAAGTTACAATGTTTCAAACATAAAAGCAGAACCATGTTAGTTAGAACAATTTTGAAAACGATGTAAGAAATGTGCTGTTGAACATTTTGGACTTAATTGATTGGATACGATTGCTGCCTTAGGCAGCAATGGCCTCCAGTCAAATTAAGTCCAAAATATTCAACAGTACATTTTATTTTATTTTGTAAAAATGTTACGCTATTTCTGAGCTGTGCTGTAGGCGTGTCTATAAATGAAAGGGTTAAGACAGGTATGTTAACCGTTTGACACTCACAGACCAGACGCGAAAAATTCTACACGCTGCAAAAAACTTTTTATTGAATATTTTCAAACCAATATGACTGAGAGTTGTTGCTGCTTATGGCAGCAATAGATTTCCACTTTCCAGTCAAACTAATTTCAAAATATTCAACAGCTTTCTTGTATTTATAGTTGTCTTGAAATTGAAACGCTGGAATTCCAATGGTTAAAGTGCTAAAGGGGCCTTTCCAGGTTTAGTTATGCCCCGCCCATCTCTCGCTAAGCTCCACCTACACCTCACTCGTGTTGAGATCGATCGATCTCCGAAATCCCCGACTACCACTTTCCAGAAAACTATACAGGTAAACTGTTGAAGATTTTGAAACTAATTTGACTGGATGCAGTTACTGCCTACGCTAACAACAGCGCCCAGTCATTTTAGTTTCAAAATATTCAACATCACGTTTATTAAATAGCAAAGATATACAACTCGTACAATATGTCACACAATTATGCGTTTAAGACGGATTAAATCGAGTCATTCATTCTGTAATTTATTATGACGTCATCCTACGCGTCACGTAGTTGTTTATAACGTCATATGATGGATGGATAAACTGGAAACATACATTGGTCATACCTTGTTGCTTAGTTCAGACGCGGATCCTTGAAAGGCGTCGTTGTCATAAACATGTCCGTTCTCGTTGCTCTCCGAGGTGGCGACAGCGATATTATCCTTGCTTTCATCGCCGTCGAGTATCTTATGTAATTTCGTAGCTACAGCGTATGCATCGCTCTTCGTCATCTTGAAGCTTAACACGACTTACTTGGCGTTGAATGAAAAGACACGCATCTGCAAATAAAACAAGTTTTCATTCACTTAGTCTCACGTTTTTGTCACATTTTAAAAGTGTTGGGTTCACTGTCAAAGTTGTAGAATCCAATTGTACTGTCAAACACAATCTTGTCTTAACCATTTTACAGATAAATTCCCCGTATCTCAGTCTATGAGCAAACGCGCAGGAACGCTGTTGAATGTTTTAAAATTACTATGACTGGAAGCCATTTCTGCCTTAGGCAGCAATGGCTTCCAGTCATATTAATTTCAAAATATTCAACAGAATATGCCATAAATCGTAATTAAGAACTTACTTTTTCAGGGATTTGTTGTTCAACGCATTAAATTATGAAACAAATCGGACCAGTACTTTCTGACATATTTATAGATCCAGAATTTAATCCGACGCAATCCGGGTTTTTTTACACGAGTCACGTCCAAAGTTTGTCAATCCTCTTTCACAGTAAGGCCCGTTTTATAAGTTTAACTTTCTGTCGCGCCGCGCCAATGACGACTGGTTGATTTATATATTGGACTCTGTCATTTTCAAGCAGATTTAGCTGGCACGGCACATGAGAAATTCGACTTAGATATCAGGCCTTGGATTCTTTATCGTGTTAAAATTTGAGCCAAATCGAAGCAATGTATGTTAATAAACACGATGTTGAATATTTTGAAACTAAAATGACTGGGCGCTGTCAATTTCAAAATGTTCAACAGGTTACCTATATAGTTTTCAGGAAAGTTTCAAATAGCTTTAGATACCGGCCGGACAGACAAACAGGCAAATAAACTCGCGCGCGTGAACAGACAGAAATACCCGAAGGCGATACCTCTTCCGCTTACGTATGGAGGGTAAACATTAATAGAGAAACATGTAAAAGGCTTATATTATTATCTACATAGTTCAAATTCTCCTCTCTTTCTGATTTGGTGGCCTATGACAATCATATTGGCCAATACGTCAACATTGTCTTGATACGGTTAACGAATCAATAATAGCTATGCATTTCATTTCAATAGAAGTAATTATATATACACCTGTGCAAAAGTTAAGCACCACCCTATTTTTACGCACATGCGAGGGTATATTCATGTGCTATGAAGAAAGCAATAGCATAAACATTTATGTACCCATCCATCTTAGTGCAAGAGGTAATAATGCAACTAGAGGAATGCTGATTATGATGGTGGGGAAACACTGTATGTTTTTGTTTGAACTTGAAAACGAGGCCTGAATATGGTTACGTTGACACAACTGACAACTATTGCCCTACAGTTGACACACGTGGCTAGATTGTCATTAATGGTGTCTGAAAACGAAGTTTAACATCTGTGCACCAGTTTGAGACTGTCATTATTAATACCGGGTATATCCACCTTGTGCCTGGATGACGGCCTGGACACGACGTCTCATGCTGGTCACCAACCGACTGATACGCCATTGTGGTATTCGTTGCCATTCAAGATGGAGTGCGTCTGTTAATTCCTGTAGATTCTGCACAGGAGGATCCCTCCTTCTCACCATGTTTCCCAGAATGTCCCAGATATGCTCAATAGGGTTCATGTCAGGGCTCCTTGCTGGCCATGGTAGGGTTTCTGGCGGAGGTATTCATGCACAGCTCTAGCACGATGTGGTCGGGCGTTGTCATCCATGAATATAGGGTGGGTTCCAGGTGCATGATTTACAAAATGAGGGACCACAACTCTATCCAGTATGGAATCTTGATATCTTTGTCCATTTAGTGTTCCAGGTACAGTCAACAGATCCAGCTTACAATCAAATGAGATGCACCCCCATATCATAACGGAACCTCCACCAAATGGAACTTCTTCCATGATGTTACGTTGGTCGTACGCCGTGCGTCTGGACCTCCATACACGAGTTCGACCATCTGTGGCATGAAGCAGGAACCGACTTTCATCGGACCAGTGTACCCGTCTCCAGGATCTCATGTTCAAGTGTCTTCTTTCGTTGCACCACCTCAGACGCTCCTCTTTGTGGTGTGCAGTGAGGAGAGGACGTCTGACAGGTCTCCTAGCTTTCATGCCAGCAGCATACAGTCTCCTTTTGACGGTAGACATTGACACTCTATTGCGCGTTTCCCATTGCTGGCTGAGCACTCTGCTGTTGGTGAATGGAGATCTCCTAACAAGGCGTACTAGGGCTCGATCATCACGGGCAGTAGTCTTCTTCGGTCTTCCAGATCTAGGCCTGTCCTTCACCTCGTTAGTGTGCCCATGTTTTGCAATCAAACGACTGATTACAGTATGGTTAATGTTCAGCTGTCTGCCAATCTCTCTGCATGACATACCAGTGGTATGCATGCCTATGATTTGGCATTTCACACGATCACTTAACCTTCGTCTTGCCATAGCGGTTCACAATCAAGAGCTAATTCTCTCTGTACAAATAAACCACGGTCATGAACACAAAATTCCTAATCTTGTCGCCTAAATCTGTACGTAATGTTCTACACCTCAAACTGGACTTTTACATAACTAAACACGTGTGCTGTTTCCCGCCACGCACGGACATCAAGCGGCGTGAAGTCATGCATGCATGTGCATTTCGTACTTGGAATTATGTCAGCTAACGCGGGGACAAAAAGTATGGCAGCCTAGTTGTACCATCATGTTTCTACGTTCTATTGTTTTTGCTGGTGCTTAACTTTTGCACAGGTGTATATATTTGAGTCGTTACGCTCAAGGGTCTACGGCTTATTGTTGCAAATAACTATCTATATCTATCTACGTATGGCGGTATAGTCCGGGAGCCAATTTTCAAAAGGGGTCTAGAAGAATGGTTTCGTAGCACACCCAGTATTCAGAAGGTTTGTCTCTATATTATGCTAGACCGATGTCTTGGGTATATTCTGAGCCGTGTTGTACAAGAAAATTGTGGTATCACTAACCCGTGAGAAGCCCATTTACAATAGGTGTTGAATGTAGCTCTCGAACAATTTTCACAATGGTAAATTTTTCACAAACTTAAGCGCATGTTATATCAATACAATCTTAACCATAATGGAAAGGAGTGATCGTATATCGCAGATTTATACATAATGAACCTCGTTTAAGACACCCGTATGTTGCTTTGTACATATTGGGGCACTTAGGTCTTCTTGTGACTAGCAATACCTTAGCTACAACAATGCCCATGTTTTCTACATTTTTCATAATTAAACTTTTAACTGACATGCAGTGCATGTCTACACAAGCTGGCAGGACATATTTATCACGTGAGCAAATGAGAGAATGTTACTCATCCGTGTCAGAGTCATCTTCGACAATTGTATGCTGAACATTGTCACACATTTCACCTCCCATACAAAGGCATGCTTCAGTGGAGAGTAGAGTGTTAGCCTTGCATTGACAGAGATCTGTTCTTTTGCAGGCATACTTTTGACATCTACATGATGTGAGTTCAATTAATCCAAATGGAGCAGGATCCTTCGACATTAGAACAGGCTTGAGTAGACCATCCACTATACTCCAGCCATGTCCATTTGGAGATGGAGGATTCTGAGCTTGCAATGAACGTCTCCAAACAAGAGCTTGAAAATTGGCCCTTTCGGTGTGATGCTTTAGACTATTCGATGTAGGTGGAAGATTTTCATTTCTTTGTCTCTTTTGACAAAAGAGCCAATAACGGGTTTCATTAGCTGTCTTTCCCACATCCCTGGTGGTATACAACTCACAGACAAATTTTTCACATAGAATTGCAGTATTCGGTGATAAGTCAACATGTTCGCCGAGTTGGGCTAAGCTAAGCTGATGACATTCAGATGACTTTAAGAGATTGAATGCTTTTCTCTTAGCGACTCCAAATAATGCACTAGTGCTATCACAACCTGTAAGAGAATGAAACCCAGGCAAAGACAGACAGATAGCTGGGCCCAGTACTTGAGCAACTGTATGTATTGGTATGTATCGCAATTTGTCCTTTGTGCCCGTACGGAACCATAGTTCAGAACAGTGAAGCGAACGATACGTATATATACTAAGTACTGCCACGTCTGTATCAGGAGACTGTATAACAACACGCATGTGGTCTTTTGAAGCGTGTAGCGCGTGCAACATCATACGCGTATCTGCTTCCTCGTGATCTGATCGAAGTTCTTACAAATACGACGAATTGTTCGCTGAAATGACAACATCCATTCCATCGTTAAAGCCACCAGCAAGAATGACGCAATTGTCGGCAGCTAGCATATTTGGACCAGTATCACGCCACCGCTTGCAGGGAAATGCAACCAGGTTACTTTTGTTGCTTGGATTGCTGATGTACTTGGCCCATTGCTTTGGAACGGGAGTATTTTCTTCAGCAATCTTTACTTCCAATGCTGTTGATGACCCACGTTTTAGCCGCTCTTCCGCTTTGAGATATTCCAGTCTATCATATCTGTCAAAAACTATATCTACTCTGTTGCAGTCTTATTGATTCAGTGGAACTGTAAAGATGTGCCAGTATTTATCAGCCAATTCTCAAAATGTAGACGTACCTCCAGTTTTAACCATTTGCACATCTACTACATAAGCTGTTGCGCCTGTCTTGTCAACAGGTGGAAGCCGGCCATCAACATTTACTTCCTTTTCTAGTTCACTTAACAAAACACTTTTCACATTCTTTCTTAGAGTAACATCCGTATGTGACAATGATAGTGGAACAGCAGACAGTTCATACGTCATCACTAGTTTTAAATCAACATCTCTGGACCTTACGACAATAATTAATCGACCAAATAGTTCGTGGTCAGATCTGACATTGTGAATTTTTTCATCATTTGTTTTGAGTTTTTTCTTCTGTGCTAGGCTGGCAAATGTTTTAAGTTTTAAGTGTGGCAACGTGTCCCAAAAGCTTCTCGTGTTAGTGTCCAGCCGCTCCTAAACAAAATTTTCCATAATCTCCTTACCAATGTCACAGGCGGAAACAAGTCTCTTGGCGATTTCACTAGGCAATAACACGCCAGTTGCAATGTTTACAAGCGGAAGACACTCGCTGTCGTCGTTCTCCGCAATATTAAAGGGATTGGTCATTATATCTGATGAGAGCATCGAAAGTATCTTCTGCACATCGGTTTCATCCCTGTTCATTCGATTAGTCCCCATTTCCTTATGTACTCCAAACATGTGACTATCTTGTAACCCACACATTTGCTTTGTGACCGTTGTTATGGCTGCCCTCTCGTGGCTAGTTAAAAACCACCTCTCCAGAGCTCCTGGCTTTTGTGTTATTCCAATAATACCACCTCGCTTTTTGGAATCCAAATTAATCGATTGCTCTAAGGCCATATCTGTCCACACTTGATTGAATGGATGGTCTGAGCGACTTCAAGAATTGTTCATGTACATGGGGATGTGTACTTGGAAGCATCTTCATGTCCGCAAGATATATTGGCAGCCATCTTGCATAATTCTGTCCATGCTGTAGAAATATGGCGCCATAGCAGCAGTAGCAGATAGGTGTGCCTGCCAATCTCCAGTTCTCTCAGCTCTTATGAATCCAAGCAGCAGCTCTACCATATGAATATATGAGTTCCAAAATGCGAACAGGTGTGATTTCGAGCTTGACTCAACTTTAAAGGATTTGAACAGCTGTTGCAATTTATTCACGTACATACACACCTCTTTGAAATTTTCTTGCAGTGCGTCTAAGTCGTCAATGTTGCTTCGGCACATCTAAATATCATATATGATGAATCTAATACGATATTACTTTGAGTTATGACACGATCATGCTTATATCGTTGTGCACTGTGGATACAGCCAAAGCCTAGACCCCCTATGCAAAGAAATCAGGATAACTAATTAGTGCTACCACAATTTGTTTGTACAACAGGGCTTAAAATGTGTGGGACATGTCCCACAAGCCACAGCAAGTGTCAGACCTTCCGAATACTGGGTGTGCTACGTCACGATTCTGACCTAGCTTTAGCTCCTGGACTAGTATTCCTGATTAACTGTCTAGTGAGTGAGAACGCGGCCTAAGATAACAGAAAACCGTTGTTACCGTAACCACCAACAGCTCCAAGCCATCTTAGTTTTTAAAATATTCATCAGAATATTTATTAAATTGTAACTGAGATTTCGAATTTGGATTTTCAAAGGGTTAAGTGCAATATGATTTAACCAGTTGTGCCAGTCAACCGTCAATCTACAGTTGGACAAAGCGGCATCTGAAATGTTCTTGAGATAAGAGTACTTTTGAAAATTTACCACTGGAATGACCAGTGGTAAATTTTCAAAACTTGCCTTTTCTTAGCCTGCAAATGAACACTCGCTTTTTGTTTAGCATTGCCACTTTGATTGTCAAGCGTGTCAAAAACGGTCTCTGCGGTGGTGGTGAGGAAGTTCTATTTGCCGGAAAAGAGAACGTTTTTATGTAAATTTCATTGGTAACTTTACAAAAAATAGTCTTTTATTGGCCTGCACCATTTTTGTTAATTTTCCTTGAAAAATCTTGATCGTTAAGATAGTGAATTGATATAGCCAAAGTAGCTTTGAGGCGTTGGTGACGCAAGCGTGGTTAACTAAATAGTGGTTAATGTATTATAATAGCAGTCCATATGTGGAAGACACGCGCTGTAAATTATGCCATCAAATTTTTTTTTAATGGCATTGTATAGTGCCATATTATCCAAGCGTACATGATATATGGCGTTATTCCTGATTAACTCTCCAGTGAGAACACGGCCTAACCATCACTTCTATACAAGATAAATCTTCTACACATTTTATACACATAGATATAGATGTAGAGGAGGGTAGTGTAACAATTCACATTTCCAGAGTATCCATCTATCAATCTGACGTCATATGACGTCATAATCAGCTAAGTAGCGTGTATGATGACGTCATAATCATTACGTCATAAATGGTTATATTTGGCCCGTCTTTAACTCTTAATAGCCCGACACGTTGTACGAATTGTATGTCGCTCCTATTTAATAAACATGCTGTTGAATATTTTTAATTTTGATCCCAACACGAGCGATGTGTGGGTGGAGCTTAGCTAGAAATGGGCGAGGCATAACTAAAAGGCGTTAAACGGGTTCGAAAGATGCTTTTGTTTGGTTCATTTAACAAATAATAGCTCAACTGAAGGAAGTTTAGTTTGTCCAAAAGAGAATCAAATCATAGAATACTCTTATCAACTTCGCTCAAATGCGAAATTATTCCCATATTAATTCTTGTAGTTACGGATGCGACATGAGAAGGTTAAATATCTCAGATATCTCATCATAGACATTAATTAGCATGATATAGAATCTATAGCATCGTCAGAATGATATCGTTTATCACCAGTGCACTTCACCGGATGCCGTGTTGCCGATCTAACATCTGTTCGAGAATGGTCGACAAGGTCCACCAACCTGCTCCAATTTCAGAGCTAAATATGGCACTAGAAATGGAGTACGCAGATGATGATGATGATGACGATGATGATGATGATGATAGCGATGAAGAAAAGCTGCTTCAATAGCTGCATGGAGAACCACATCAAAGCCATACATATCTTCATGGACGATACCAAAACCACGCTCGCACATGTATACCGCTCGAACAGACTCAATGTGTGTCATCGTAAACACACACGAGCCATCACGAATGGAGGAATCCGGTTTTAACTACGTCCCGTCCCTTCTTTAGCTAAGCTCCACCCACACTGCGTCCGTGTTGGGATCAATCGAACCCTACATTACTTGATTATCAATTTCCAGAAGACTATACACGTACGCTGTTGGAGATTTTAAAACTAATTTGACTGAGTGCTGTTGCTCCCAATAGCAGCAACAGCACCCAGTCAAGTTAGTTTCAAAATATCCAACATAATGTTTATTAAATAGTAAAGACATACAATTCGTACAGCTATGCGTATGCCCGTCATCAATTACGCCTTTGTGACAAACTTAGCTATGTCATTTATTACCTAATTGATTATGACGTCATCATAGATAAACTGGAATCCTCCATTACCGCTGGCCACCAGCCTAATCTCAAACTCAGCACATTACACACTATGTAACACAACCACAATTCTTTCTGAGCGAGTATATTCGCTGACATTCGGCGAACATGTCCAAACGTTGAACATCGATGTGTACAGTGGAACATAGTTAGTTTTATAGTGAGTGTTCAGTACTGGGTACCAACAAGTATAAAGCACACACAAACCGCCATAGCACAGAGTTGATACGTGTTTTGCTATCAGACCACTCAAGAAACGTAACCTAAGGCCACTAAGTACAGAAACGGACCTAAAGGGGCTTACGATATTCGCCAAGAACACGATACAGTTGGGGAGATCAAGGAAACTGTTTTCAGCTGAAGGAAACTTAAAGAAGCGTATACTACCTCCAGCCGCAGAACACAGGCGCTCTTCATCATCATCATCATCGTCACCAATGGCACAATGCCGAGGTGTTTCACAATGAAAAGATCTATGGAAATAGTTTGTAAAACTATACGGATTTCAGACATTGATATTGAGCCACATCAATGGATTATAAGGACATCGAGTCCGTCAGATATTTCTTCAAACATAGACTTAGTGTATGATGGTATATGCATATTCTGGAAGAAGGCTGCAAAATAGTGTAGAGACAAAGAGTGCGAGAGAAATTGGTTCAAATTTCTCTTCTTCGGTTTGTTGAAGCACACAGAAAAATTTGACAGAAAAATTATGGCAGATTTCTCGGCAGATTTGGTGGTCGCAGACCGTCACTACCCCCAGCAGATCGCGCGATTCCAGAACTGTAGCTTCATTGGAAGCAGGGGCCCCATGAAGATTGTATCAGCGGTATTACCATTCCGCATGTAGTTCCCGCGGGGAAGGGCCAGGCGAGGAGAAGCCCTGATATTGCAGGCTTCTGGGCCGGTACTGGACTAATATAGCGGGCTAATCCAGCCTGGCATTAACCCAATAACGGTCCAGTATCAGGGGAGACGTAAATTCCGCGTCAGACGAGCCTGGCAGTCGCGTGCCAAATGGTCGGGTATCAATTTTTTCTTGAAAAAGCTATTTACCAAAGCAACGCACTTGTATTAACAAATCATTCGATTTTCGTGGACAATTTTCCATGATCCATGGGAGCGTATAATTTAAGGTACATGGCGGTTAAATGGATTTTAAAATGAAATAGTACTTATAATTTACTTACATTCAATTTAAATATTCATATAAATGAAATATTACTTATAACTTACTTAAATTATAAGCGCGTATACATTTTGTCCCCCGCAATATCTCCGTACAGTCGAAAAAAATACTGCGTTATTAACGAGAGATAGCAAGACTAGTTTTCGGTGTCTTGCCTGGTTGACGTTGAGTTACTTTCTATTGAAAATAGTTTGTAGTATTCCGTCTGGGTATGAATAAACCAACACGAAGTCTACGGGTTCGCGGATGGGGTCGCGTTATCATTGTGCATTCACTTGAAACAGCTGCCGTTAGCTGTGTAAAAGGTTGATCTAACAATCGCAGCCATAAACACCATACACCGCCTTAAGGCTTTAGTTCATTTGTTAAAATTAAAATTAAAATATTACTTGTTACGTCTCCATTTGCAGGTCAAGATAAGGCTATTTTTGAAAATTTACCAGTGGAATGAATGACTGGCTCGGATAACGAGCCAGTCATTCCAGTGGTAAAGTTTCACAAATAGTTTTCTCTTGGCCTGCAAATGCACATTCCTAAAGAGCCCTGTTCGAGCCCGGTTTTGGCCGGCTTTGGCATGAAACGGTTAAAGCAAAAAAATAAATGCTAAAACCCTTTTCAACAATTAGAAAAAAATTAGGTTTAGTCTTTTCAAACTGATTTTACCTGACGAACATCTTTCAGTCGAATTATTTTCAACGTAGTCAACAACGTCTGCCTTCCTGCCTGCATGCCTGCCCGCCCGCCTGCCTGCCTGCCCGAGTGCCAGCCTGCCTGTCTGCCTGCCTGCCTGTCCAGGGCCGTGCCTCTAAAATTAGTAATCCGATTTGGCTCAAATTTTAACATAACGAAGGAACATATCGTGCAAATGGATTTCTAGATTTTGGCCTGACTCAGATAAAAGAACCCGGATCAACCTCCACTAGGATTCCACAACTTTGGGCGTGATCCGAAAAAAAATCAAAAATCCTGAAAATCCGAAACGATGCGGGAAATTCGAAATCTTTTTACGGCGTGACAAATACGGGAAGGCGATGGCCTGTGGAATTTCGAATTTGTTAATAGTTTTATTCTCATGGACCCTACGTACAGAGTTGTAGAGGACAGTAAATACATATTCTTGACTATTTTGTGGCTGTATATGTGACTTGATATGTTCAAATGCTAGTATTGGCCTAGGAGCGGTGCATGCGCGTAATTCCACGCATAATTAAGTCTGGTATATTACGCAGAGCAGAAATATGACTCCATAATCAACTACGTGACGTGTTGTTCTAAGACAAAAATAGAAACATCAATACGCGGTACTAGCACAATTTTGAATTTGAATTTGAACAGTATTTAAGAAATGTTCTTTTGATTGGAAGACGTTGCTGCCCTTTCCTTTGTCGTGTTGTGCATGCCTTTTTTTAAAGTTTGAAATTTTATGATATTACATATTATACTTGCCTTTATTTATTGGTCTTTAAATTTCATGGTTAAACCTTTGAAATTGTTAAACAATGATCTGAATTTGCATCCGAATGTAATTATTAAAGCATTGTGTTTTTATTTCTAATTTCTGGAGCGTGGTAGTTAACACCGCAATAAATGGCAGAGTCTACGGTCAGAGAAAAGAGTGCAAGATTACAAGATATTGACTTTGACACATGTGTTTTCTGTTTATAATTGGCTTACAAATAGTTCCCAAGGCCAGATCTGTTACGAATAGACTCGGTTTTTAGGTAGGGGAGGAGGGGGGCTTAATGTCATAAAACCAGAATTTTGATTCATAACTTTTTTGTACTTATGGTGGTGGCCCTTTTTCTTGGGCAAATAATAGCATTATATGTTAGCTACTTTACAGAGTTGGAGCTGCAAAGAATATTGAATGGCAATTGTGAATACGTTAAGTTTTCTATGCTAACTAGCAATGTGACATTTTACCCCGGACCGGGGTTTGATGTCACATTACTGGGGTAAAATGTCACAATATCTACTAAAGTGCTATTGTTTACCCAAAGTACTAGTAAATCATTATACATATCACAAATGTTTCAAGAAATGTGATTTTCCCTATTCAGAAATCTCATTACTGCTTGTATGCTGATATGTCCACATCAAGTAATTGAGAATATGGGCTTACAATGGAGGAATGGTAGACCTACTAGTATTGAGAACATAACGACAAACATGTTTTAAATTTCTATTGAACAGAAACTTCAAAATTATAAACGAAACTAAATTTAGTCAATAGACTGGAAGTGATGATTCATACACAGACATTCAACTTATGTTACTCTAACACATAATTATTAAGATAGTCTGTGGAAAAAGTAAACTGGCTCTCAGTACGTCTTGTAGTACCCTTCATAGGCTCGTGTAGTATATGCATAATGGCCTCAAAATCATGCACGAACACGTCGTCTTTTGCCGGAAAACTGAAAAGTGTTCTGGTCTGGATCCGTTGACTCACCTCATAAATAATGTCTGAACTTCCTGCATCACATCACCAATTGTTTGAACCTTTCCTACATAATATCTGTTAGACCGTTTTCCAGAGAATTCTACGAGTACATAGTTACCAAGTCGGAGATGTTCTTTGGTATGAGTAGGACTATGTATAATACTGCTGCCATGCTGATTACCAGACTCGGAAAAGTCAGTTGAATCATTTGCACAATCTTCACTAGATTCGCTGCTATCATCTGATAAGTTATGTCCCTTAGATGTTTGCTTTGTCCTCTTATTGGTAAATCTGAAAAGTGGCAAATTATCCTCTATAGGCATATCACTGTCTTCTTCCAGGGGTTTTGTTAGCGGGCTCTTGAACAATCTTTCTTTTGACACCTTTCTCTTGAACAATCTTTCTTTTGACACTTTTATTGCTCTTAGCCAATCTCTCTGCTTCGATGACATTTTTGACAGGAGTATCTGTATATATCTGGCTTTTTCCTTTTCTACGTCCTGAACTTGTTTCTTTTCTTGGGCCCATTCTCCCAAATGGTCTGATGTCTATGGGAGACACATACGATACCGATGGCTGAGGTTCAGGAAGTTCATATCTCTGCGGTCATTGAAGAGCTGAATCATCCAACATGTGCAGTTGATGCTGATGTTTCCTCTGCTTGATCATGTTTACTGACACTGGCAGTGTCTGGTTGTGGAAACGGCCTATCCCTCGTGACTGAAGGAAGAAATTTCTCAGGAGGAAAGATATTTCTATCAAAGGGATAAATCCCTGTAGCCCTAAATCCAGACATTATATTAGTTGGAGTAAATGCCTTTGGAAAAGCGTAACTAACAAGTGATGGTATTGTATGAACAGACATTGATTTGCCAGCATTTTCTGCGGCCCGCATCCAGTTGTCACATGCTTGATTTACATAGGCTTTAAATGGGCCAAACACAGGTATATCTAATGGCTGAAGCTCATGCGAACAGTGTGGGGGAAATGAGAGCAAGGTTATGTAGTTTTCCTTGGCAAAGTTGATGATCTCGAGGCCCACATGTGTGCTATGATTAGCTAATAATAACAAGATAGGGTGTTCAGCTGAAGGCTTAACATGTTTCAGGAAATGATTCAAGTAGTCAGCAAATTTCTCGTTTGTCATCCAACCAGTGGCGTTTGGATGGCCAGCTATAGCACTACCTGGTGGCGCTGTCAGACGCCAATGATCCTGTGTATTTTCCTGGGGAAAATAAAATAGGGAGGGATATGGTTTCCAACTGAATTAATAGCACAGCACACAGTTGCTAAACTACCGCTCTCTTGGGATACTGTTGAACCCACTTGTTTCACACCTTTTTCACCACTCACATGCTGTCTGGGCCCAATTCGTTTGCCAGACCATGAGAGACTATCATGACCTCTATCTGTGGTCTGACACTCTGCTCCTTGCAGATATCTTTGAGAACTTCCGCAGCATGTGCCTCCAGTAGTATCGTCTGGATCCAGCACACTATTACACCAGCCCAGAGTTGAGCTGGGATGAACTTCTAAGGAATACAGGTGTGGAGCTGGAGCTCCTCACTGACTACGACATGCATCTCTTCATAGAGAAAGGACTCAGGGGTGGTGTATCAATGGTCAGCAAACGCTATGCTAAGGCAAACAACTCATTGGCCTGCGGCTTGCACTGTCTGCATAGCTATAATCCACAAAAGCCGACAAGCCACATCATGTATCTGGACGTTAACAATCTCTATGGCTTGGCAATGAGCCAACACCTACTGAGGGGGGGGGGGGGGGGGTTGAGTGGGACGTTCCTTCAGAAAAGGACAACTCATTGCTAGCCAAAAAAATTGCACAACATCCCGATGATGATGAAAAGGGCTACATCCTAGAGGTTGACCTTGAGTACCCACAAGAGCTGCATGACATGCACAATGCCTACCCAGTGGCGCCTGAATGGATGGAGGTGAAGGGAGAGTGGCTCTCAGAGTACCAGTGTGCATTGGGCGAGTCGATAGCAGAGACGACAGCTGAAAAACTGGTGCCTAACCTGAGAGACAAAGAGCGCTATGTCCTACACCACCGCAACCTGATGTTCTACCTTAACCTGGGTATGAGATTGAAGAAAATACACAGGGTTTTATGCTTCAATCAGTCGCCGTGGATGGAGTCTTACATCCGACTCAACACAGAGCTCCGTAAGAAGGCTAACAGTGACTTTGAGAAGGATCTCTACAAGGATAAATAACGCTGTCTTTGGTAAGACCATGGATAACTTGCACAAGCGAGTGGATGTCAAGCTAGTACAGTCATCTGAGGAGGACAAACTACGCTGCCTAATAGCCAAGCCTAGCTTCTCGTAGGAGAAGGTGTTCGATGACGATCTAGCTACTCTACACATGCTGAACCGCCCTGTCTATGTTGAAATGGCCATCATGGAGCTCTCAAAGCACTTGAAGTATGACTTCTACTATAACGAACTGAAGCAACTATATGGTGCCAACTGTGAGCTCCTGTACACTGACACTGACAGCCTCCTGCTGGAGGTTCAGACTGAGGATGTCTATGCTGATATGGCTGCGAGGAGTGACCTCTATGACACAAGCGACTACCCAGTAACACACCCGCTGCACAGTACTGCCAACAAGAAGGTCCTGGGCAAGATGAAGGATGACTGTGCCAGGGTGCCAATCCAGGAGTTTGTTGACCTGCGCCCGAAGATGTATTCCATCAAGCAGTCGGATGAGCAGGAAATTAAGAAGGCAAAGGGTGTAAGCAGGGCTGTGGTTAGACAGATTCACCATGAGCAGTACACGGAATACCTCTTCGAGCAAAATGTCTTCCACCATGGTATGAACATGCTGCGAAGTGAGGGTCACCACCTCTACGGGGTCCACCAAGACAAGACAAGCCTCAGCCCCTCAGACACAAAGCGATGGATCACTCCCAATGGTATTCACACCCTGGCTTATGGTCACAAGGATGCCACGTGTCCTGCAACTCCAATGGATGTCGAAGAGCTGCTCATATGAGCATCATGTAACATCAACCAACAGTCAGTGGAGGATGTCTACTCGATGTAAGCACTCCCGGTGGAGGTAGCCGGGTGTCTGTAGGGATAAGCTGGAGCTACTCTCGCACAAACGGCCACCTAGGACTGCTCCACATTCCGTGCTGGCATGCCAGGTAGTACCGTGTAGGCTGTCCAGCCGTATCCACATACCTGTCAATCTTGTGTACATCTATTGACCAGTTTGGGCCAGTCGCCCGCCTACGTCCACCCTCCAACTCACCAGGCTCATACAAATACCGAACCAGGGAATTCGATGAAAGTCTATCCTCTGAGTACAGCTCTTGAACAGAATATCCAGGTTGGGCCACATATGATTGCTGAATGGCATTGACAGGCGTCTGTCCTATCAGCCTAGTGACCTCAGCATTGGATCTCTCCACCACAACTGGCAACCCTCTCACCCATACTCTGGAATGATCGCCAGTTGGGACAGCCATCTCCTGAACATACTGATGTGGGAACAGCCTCCCTGCCAGCGTCCGGCTCCACCGCTTAACGATAGCCTGGGCATGGCTATGCCCCACCTCACCTCATCTAATCGCCACACCATGTTTCCACATGAGGGACGCAGTTTCCCCTCTAAATCCTTACCCTCATCCACTTGCAATTACTCTGGCCACTGGATGGGATTTTGCGGGTCCTCATAGATACTCTGGAACCTGGCAGCCATCTGATGTGTGGACTTATCCGTAAGTGGCACCGCGGACTTGAACCTACTGGCGACATCGACGATGGTGAGGGCATACTTGTAGGTCTTACATGTTCTTCCGGAACAGACTCTGTCATGTGGAAGGAACAGCACATCAGCCTGATGAACTCTGTTCGGGACAGGTTCATCGAAGTGTGCATACTGAATGTGCCGTGGACGAGGTCTGTAGATCAGCCACATCGTCTGCCTGGTGAGCCACTGGCTAACCATCTCCAAGGTGAATCTATGACCCTTGCACAAATTGTGGGCGCATCCATTTTGAATAATTAGCACACAGTATTCTGGGAAGGATAACGGCGCATCGTATCACGTGTCAGAATTCTGGCACGCTTCAGCTCACACTGAAGCGCGTCATAATGTGACTCGAGATGGAATGTGTGACGTAACAATAAGGAAATGTTACTATAAATAGTCCCCTTTGCTTTAAATCGGGGTGGGCGTTTCGGACAACCAACCAAACCAGATCAAGCTTTACGCTAGATAGTTTACCTTTAGCATAAATTGTGGTGGAAGTGTAGAAGTCCCGTGTTGCAATTATTATGGCGCAGGAGATGACAGCAGCGGAAACGGTACGATTGCTTACGAACTAAACTGTGGTCTGGGCCTATTTTTACATAGGAGAGCCTGCAGTTTGTTTGATATTTACGGTATCATCTACTCGTCATAATCATATCATTCCCACCATAATTCCACCACAGTTCTATGCCCACCACAGACCCACCACAAACATATAGACCTGTCATTGAACAGAGGTGTCCCGATTGATTAGCATTGTCGAGCGTGCGTAACTAACGTGATATTGGCGAGTTACCGAGAATGGGTATTACGTTGGTTGACCACTAGCCTTTGTTAATCAGTCGGTCCACCATAGTTCCACCATAGTTGGTCCACCATAGTTGGTCCACCGTAGTTCCACCATAGCTGTCTACCATCGTTGGTGATAGATGAATAACATTCTATTAGACTATAACTGCTCCAGCAGCAATGCGGCGTAGTACTGTTTACTATTTGCGTCACATTTGTTTACGTCTGTCTACGTTGGTGTAGCGTAAGGGGTTACGTCCCTTTACGGTATAGACCGTCAAGAGTTGTCTCGCTTGCACTTCGGCAAGCGAGTTAGACCTATTGCTGGGATAGGGCGAGCTATGTGGTATACAATCCGTCAATGTACCGTGACATCTGAGCATCTGTCAGATGCTGTTTTACTAGCCTGTTTATAGTTGTAAATAAAGTTACCGGTTTGTTGTTTATTTAAAACCATCTCTTGTGTTATTATCTGGCTTATGTCAGCCGGAGGATTTGAGCAGTGAGCACAGCACACGAACCCAAACTTGGTTGTTAACTGGACCCTCCTGGGTGATAGAAGGGATATTGGACAGAGAACTTCTCGGGAAGCTGCTACTGTTGTCACACTACCATTATTAGTGTCTTGGTGACACTGTGAGCCATCATTGGCCTGTCTTATTGAGGTTGTCGCCTCTGTTGTTGTTGTCGTTATATCCCTAGTCCTCACCACGAGGGGTGGACCGTGACAATATATACATAGCATGTCTTAAATGTTCGGCAGCCCAGATGACTGCATGCACTATCGCAACATATGGGAGCCATGGACCGGCAACATCAAAGAATGTGCCTACCCCAAAGGCGATGCCTGGAATAGCCTCAGAGATCATCCCAACTCCATGAAGAGCATTGTTGGTGATTTTGCGGATCATCTCGTCAGCCTTCGTCGTGAACAGAGCAATCAGAGTCCCAACTGCTGCTAGTGGGCCAAGAGAGCTCTTCATATAGATATAATAAATTCCCTTGGCTCGGTGGATTAGTCGGCGGGATTATGGCTGTACATCATCACCACCATAGGCATCCTCATCATAGGCATCCTCATCATTGTTTTAATCTTCATCATAGTCATCCTCATCATAGTCCTCATCGTAGTCCTCAACTGGATCCTTGAAAGCTTCTGGTTCATACATTGCTTGTATCAGTTCCTGATGACTATATGGGGAATTTAAACTCGCTATATATAGACATGACATCTGCGATCTTGAATGCAGGCGTGTTTGCGTTGGTGAACTGGGGTCAAAGCTTCGCTGACCATAAGGCAGCGGAGGTAGAGAGAAAACGTCATAACCAGGCGATGGAGAAGCTGTCTAAGGAAAAGTTTGAGTACAGCAAGGCACTCGAGCATATTAGTCCGGGAGCCAATTTTCAAAAGGGGTCTAGAAGAATGGTTTCGTAGCACACCCAGTATTCAGAAGGTTTGTCTCTATATTATGCTAGACTGATGTCTTGGGTATATTCTGAGCCGTGTTGTACAAGAAAATTGTGGTATCACTAACCCGTGAGAAGCCCATTTACAATAGGTGTTGAATGTAGTTTTCAGACAATTTTCACAATGGTAAATTTTTCACAAACTTAAGCGCATGTTATATCAATACAATCTTAACCAAAATGGAAAGGAGTGATCGTATATCGCAGATTTATACATAATCAACCTCGTTTAGGACACCGGTATGTTGCTTTGTACATATTGGGGGCACTTAGGTCTTCTTGTGACTAGCAATACCGTAGCTACACCAATGCCCATGTTTTCTACATTTTTCATAATTAAACTTTTAACTGACATGCAGTGCATGTCTACACAAGCTGGCAGGACATATTTATCACGTGAGCAAATGAGAGAATGTTACTCATCCGTGTCAGAGACATCTTCGACAATTGTATGCTGAACATTGTCACACATTTCACCTCCCATACAAAGGCATGCTTCAGTGCAGAGTAGATTGTTAGCCTTGCATTGACAGAGATCTGTTCTTTTGCAGGCAGACTTTTGACATCTACTTGATGTGAGTTCAATTAATCCAAATGGAGCAGGATCCTTTGACATTAGAACAGGCTTGAGTAGACCATCCACTATACTCCAGCCATGTCCATTTGGAGATGGAAGATTCTGAACAGCTTGCAATGAACGTCTCCAAACAAGAGCTTGAAAATTGGCCCTTTCGGTGTGATGCTTTAGACTATTCGATGTAGGTGGAAGATTTTCATTTCTTTGTCCCTTTTGACAAAAGAGCCAATAACGGGTTTCATCAGCTGTCTTTCCCACATCCCTGGTGGTATACAACTCACAGACAAATTTCTCACATAGAATTGCAGTATTCGGTGATAAGTCAACATGTTCGCCGAGTTGGGCTAAGCTAAGCTGATGACATTCAGATGACTTTAAGAGATTGAATTATTTTCTCTTAGCGACTCCAAATAATGCACTAGTGCTATCACAACCTGTAAGAGAATGAAACCCAGGCAAAGACAGACAGATAGCTGGGCCCAGTACTTGAACAACTGTATGTATTGGTATGTATCGCAATTTGTCCTTTGTGCCCGTACGGAACCATAGTTCAGAACAGTGAAGCGAACGATACGTATATATACTAAGTACTGCCACGTCTGTATCAGGAGACTGTATAACAACATGCATGTGGTCTTTTGAAGAGTGTAGCGCGTGCAACATCATACGCGTATCTGCTTCCTCGTGATCTGATCGAAGTTCTTCCAAATACGACGAATTGTTCGCTGAAATGACAACAACATCCATTCCATCGTTAAAGCCACCAGCAAGAATGACGCAATTGTCGGCAGATAGCATATTTGGACCAGTATCACGCCACCGCTTGCTGAGAAATGCAACCAGGTTACTTTTGTTGCTTGGATTGCTGATGTACTTGGCCCATTGCTTTGGAACGGGAGTATTTTCTCCAGCAATCTTTACTTCCAATGCTGTTGATGACCCACGTTTTAGCCGCTCTTCCGCTTTGAGAGATTCCAGTCTATCATATCTGTCAAAAACTATATCTACTCTGTTGCAGTCTTCTTGATTCAGTGGAACTGTAAAGATGTGCCAGTACCACGCCAGTTGCAATGTTTACAAGCGGAAGACACTCGCTGTCGTCGTTTTCCGCAATATTAAAGGGATTGGTCATTATATCTGATGAGAACATCGAAAGTATCTTCTGCACATCGGTTTCATCCCTGTTCATTCGATTAGTCCCCATTTCCTTATGTACTCCAAACATGTGACTATCTTGTAACCCACACATGTGCTTTGTGACCGTTGTTATGGCTGCCCTCTCGTGGCTAGTTAAAAACCACCTCTCCAGAGCTCCTGGCTTTTGTGTTATCCCAATAATACCACCTCGCTTTTTGGAATCCAAATTAATCGATTGCTCTAAGGCCATATCTGTCCACACTTGATTGAATGGATGGTGTGAGCGACTTACGGAATGATTTCCATTCAAGAATTGTTCATGTACATGGGGATGTGTACTTGGAAACATCTTCATGTCCGCAAGATATATTGGCAGCCATCTTGCATAATTGGTTCTGTCCATGCTGTAGAAATATGGCGCCATAGCAGCAGTAGCAGATAGGTGTGCCTGTCAATCTCAAGTTCTCTCAGCTCTTATGAATCCAAGCAGTAGCTCTACCATATGAATATATGAGTTCCAAAATGCGAACAGGTGTGATTTCGAGCTTGACTCAACTTTAAAGGATTTGAACAGCTGTTGCAATTTATTCACGTACATACACACCTCTTTGAAATTTTCTTGCAGTGCGTCTAAGTCGTCAATGCTGCTTCGGCACATCTTAATTTTCTCATCCAGACTCTCCAAATCTGTTGGAGTAATGTGGCCTTCATGTTGTCCATTTTGTTGAACCCATTTGGAAAAAGATTGCCATTGTAATCGCAGCAGCGCTTCCAGAACCAATTTGTGAGCCCTCACTCCTCGATTATATGACTTCCCTTTAAGTAGAGCAGCAGCCGTGCTGCTACCATATGTGTTGGCCTCTATGAGGAGATCTTCTAAGCCAGAGTCATCAAACATCTTTCCAATAACAGCTAAGTAGTTTAGCGCAATGTGGAATCCCCCCAGTCTGATCACAGTGTCACTAAACTCATCTTTATATCGCCACTGTGTCTCCTTTGCCTTGACATATATGGCCAAGTCGAATGTAATGACCGAGTCATTCTGTCCTAGTGTTGTCATCAGTCTTTGAACTTGTTTCATGACCGTATACACCGTATTGAATTCAGTTGGTGATCCGGAAATCATTGGACAGTAACCGATTTGTGTAAAAGGTGCGTTAGCACATGATACAAGTGCATTAAATCCACTCCAACTAGGGACTGTTTGTGTTTCTGTGGTCATCATGGGTACAAGATCTACCGCAAACAATTTTATTGGACACATTCGAACGATGGCCCATGCAAGATCCAAGACTAATGCCTGTTCCTGGATTGAGCTATCACAATGGTACCAATCCTTCTTGACAGTGTCTATGAACGCGGTCACAACTGGTCTTCTACCAAACACCCCACAATCAAGAATTCTGTTTTCAGTACCTGGTGCTGTCAAAGCCCTTCTCCTGACTGAGTGTTCAGCATGTATGACACGCTCTGGTCTTGGGCCAAATTGCATTCGTTGGAACATCACCATTGTCGTTGAGTGAGTTGTCTGTTTACCGTCTAAGGTTTCTTCAAGTATATCATTGTTATCAGCTGCTACTTGAACGAACGAGTTTGGAACAATGTTTGTTGGTATTACAACTCCATACCGTGTTGATTGAGCTAATACTTCAAGCGCCATACTAGTGTCAACTACCTCAATATCATCATAGGAAACGCTATGACCCATACGATTCAGAATGGTGACAACTTGTTTGGAACCTGTAAGATGCCTCATTGTCATAGCGAGGCTTATGTGTTTTGGCATTTTCTTTCTCCCGTGTGATACACAATGCGCTATGTCTTGGCATATCATCATTACATGCCTCTCATCACCTTCATTAGCACATTCTGATCTAACATTACCAAACTGCTCTGGTGCTAAATCTGCATTCGTGGTAACCCACCGCAGCAGCCAGTAGAGGCTTTGGGGAATAATTTCCTTTGCTTTTGCGAGTGTCAGATTGTCAACATCAACTGGTTTAATGGTGATCCCCTCACAAGCCTCCAAATCTCCCTTCAAAATCTGCGCTGCGTGGAACAACGTGTGAACATCATTGCTAGTAGTATCAGTTGAGCCATGTGGCCTATCAGTATACGCTGATCTACCACCAGCTGCATTGGCAGCTGCATTAATAACATCTTCTAAAGATATATCACTGGAATAAACAAGCTCGGGTTTGGAAGGGTTTAGCTGCTGGTGAAAAACGATTGAATCCTGAAAGTAGTTTTGTAATCGACTTTTCAGTCTTTGGGAGCGGTAGTTGTCAGCAGTCACACCATTATTCTTTAGATAAAACTTGAATCGACTCAATAAATATGTCATGCTGTAAGCTTTTCCTGATACAAGTCCAGACTCTATCTCTGCTACCAGCTCCGAGAATGATTGGGAGAACGAATCCTCATTCACAGTTTCTTGGTATGATTTATACATCACATTGCGCATTGATATATACTGTGCACGGCATATTTCATGATATTTGGCTTCTGAAGCGATTAAATCTACGCCTCTTATATTGGTAAGCATTTCTGTATCCGCCATTTTCTCTGCTGCAATTTGTATGTTTTGGCATGCGGAAAATGTAGAAACTGAGAATAATTTCTTGACTTTCTTGTGAGTTTTCTTTTGGCAAAACATATACATTGCCCAGTTTATCGGGGATGATCTCGATCTTGCTGCTCTAGCCAAACTTGTCGATTCTTCTGGACTTTGTTTATCAAGAGGCATAGGAGTTGGTGGTGTCATGGATCGTCTTTTCGCAAAGTTAATATTGTGCTTGCTTGTGTATTTAGCATAACAGTTTCTATGCCACACGGTATCCAATTGTTTTAATTGATCAATATTTGAGTTAAGTCTTTCATAAACGTCATCCTCCCGGTGTTGGAAAGCGTCTATGAACTTTGAGATGCCGACTTCAGTGGCATTGCTAACAGTTTCGCTACTATGTGCTTGACAAATAATACAGCGAGTCCATTGTGTCGTTTTGATACGCTTTGCTGGGAGAAGATGAAACGCTACTTCCTCGTCACAACTATCACTGTCCATATTTGCTTAATTGCTAGTTATATAGCGCTTGTAATTATTTCGCAAATGTAATTAGTGCGTGTGCATATATATTAAATCAATACTAGGCTTTATTAATCAAGGCATGTATTAACAACCTTTCTCATGAATACAAATTCATAAAATGCCACTTGCATTCTTATTTGCTTTTCAAAAAAAGATTTGTATTTGAGAAAATGAGTGAATTAAACTTTCAGTTTACTTGTGATGTCAAATTACAAAATTACCCCGGAACAAGTGTTACAGGCATAATTTGAATTATATGTAGACAATGACAATGAGAGCGATGTGAGGTGTAGTATTCATTTTAATTTGTTTTTCCGCACCGATTACCACCACATCCATCTGTCTCATTCCAACCACCATTAGCTGGGTGCTTTGTCAACAGTGGTACAGCTGGATATACAGATTCTATGATGGAGTTAGTATACATACATAAAATATAACCTTCACATTTCACCCTCGCCTTTGGTATATGCATGCAAAATGTATGTTGGATATATGTTAGGTCGATATCCGTCTAAATATCATATATGGTGAATCTAATACGATATTACTTTGAGTTATGACACGATCATTCTTATATCGTTGTGCACTGTGGATACAGCCAAAGCCTAGACCCCCTATGCAAAGAAATCAGGATAACTAATTAGTGCTACCACAATTTGTTTGTACAACAGGGCTTAAAATGTGTGGGACATGTCCCCCAAGCCACAGCAAGTGTCAGACCTTCCGAATACTGGGTGTGCTACGTCACGATTCTGACCTAGCTTTAGCTCCAGGACTATATGAACTAAAGGGAGGCACGCCGACGACAACAAACAGCTCAAGCCACCGGGAACATCCACGAGGCCGGATATGGTCTCGATGAGTGCTACGAGGCTTGCAGCTATGCTGTAGTGCTCTCCAAGCCGACGCTGGTCTATGTGGCATCAGGCGGTCAGAAGATGGCCGAGGTTATAGTAGTAGTAGGAACTGTAGGAGCTGTGGAGCTATGTTCTATGCGGCTCACAGCGCTACAAGCTGAATACCAGTAGTGTGTGATACACTAACTTTTGCATATCCAAAGTACAGCACTGTTACTCCGACCGGTTGAGTTCCCCCTTGCTCTCTGAACAGGTTCCCAATATGAAAGCTGAGCTGGTTGCCATGGTTAGCCAGGATGTCCCTACCACCGAAGTGGCACAGGCCGTCCGGCCATTCGAGCACCGACTCGAGATCCTCATGGCTACTGGTCTGGCGGAGTAGAGCATATGACTTTCGGTTGATAGAGACAGCAATCAGCCAGATCGCACACCTCACCGAGAACGTTGGTCCCAGCCACCACAAGTTTGAAGTCGTCTAGCTCCCCCACCACCTGGATCACCCCTCCTTTCTGAACCAAGACTGCTACAGCTACACAATCTGAGGCACCTCGTTGCCATGTCAACTCTAGACGCTAGTTAGCCATGGCCTAGACCTGCTGATGCTCTCGCTCTACATGTAGGATTCATTGTCTAGAGCCCGCATGTTTTAGTTCCTGGTCGTTCTCACCATGCCACACCTGAAGTGATGGAGAGGTCATCGCTACATCCTGAAGATGTTGGGTGTACACCCGGAGGAACAGCTTGTCCTGTATCAAGGCCGTGTTCATGTGTGTGTTCTTGAGGAGGGAGAAGAGTGGCATCGCGACCGGTATTTCTATGTCTGGTTGTAAGTCGAATTCTCTGAAGCCTTCATTACAGAGATTAAACTTGAGCGTTATGCTCCTAATCTCATGGATCTGTCCCGAGAGGGTGAAGTCGATGAATTTCCCCACTGTGGATAAAGGGTTTGCATCATGGATACTAGGTCAAAAGACTGTCAGACAGTCCTTCCAAGGATCAGTGTGGTGCGAGGCCAAAGATTCAACTGCCCCATCTGGATGCTGTACATACTGCTGCATGTTTAACCGTCTGTATATACAGGTTTTAAATGGTGATGTTTGGTAAAGTTCTCCAGCAGATCATCTTTGGAGGGCAGAAACCTGTTAGTGGCGGATGTAACACATCGACCGCCTCCAAGAAGAAACCAGATGGTGGCCAGACCCCGCTCCCAAAGAGCATGCTGTTTGACAGGGTGCGACGACTACTTCATGACGTCGACATTATCCACAAGCGAGCCATGGTCCTACCTACATCTGATGCAGAGATACTGACTTCCATAGAGGAGACCACACCGGCCCGTAGTACGAAGATATTATTGACTCGGATGCTCTACTAGAAGTTTGACAGTGCCCAGGGCAGGTCACTAGATCTCACCAGAGCACCCACTAAGCGTCCTGTAATTCTAG
The DNA here is from genome assembly GCA_034401795.1 of Chaetoderma sp. LZ-2023a. Taxonomy (NCBI): domain Eukaryota; kingdom Metazoa; phylum Mollusca; class Caudofoveata; order Chaetodermatida; family Chaetodermatidae; genus Chaetoderma; species Chaetoderma sp. LZ-2023a. The sequence continues at coordinate 2,811,969 of CM067365.1, forward strand.
CTCTCCAGAAGGCTAGGGTTGATCCCAAAGATCTCTTAACGGTAGGGAAGTGGGATGGCATATTCAAAATTCACACTGATGATGAACACCAGATGTTGAATGATGTACAGGCTGGGGCCATAGATTACTTCCGAGAGGACATCAGTATATGTGTGACTGAGGGCCATGAGGAAGGGCATGCCACTGGGTTGGCCGCCGGCCATACCGAAGGTAGAGAGGAGGGGTTGGCTGCCGGCCATACCGAAGGTAGAAAGGAGGCCATTGAGCACATCTTCAATGAAAGAGGGCGCGAGCAGATAGAGAGTAAGCTGAAGTTTCTCAAGAACTACCAGGTCTACCTCATCAAAACTTACCTCAAGGCAAATGCTAAGAAGACATGGGCGAAGTGGATTCTCCGTGAGAAGTTTCAGAAGAAGAGAGTTGGGGCATCTGATCCTCCGTTGATAGAGTTTCAGAAACAACTATCTGATCCTCACTCAGGCAGCAGAGTCTATGGACGAAGCAGCGGAAACCGTGGACGAAGCAGCGACGATCACGGACGAAGTTCCTCAAGCCTGAAAAAACATCCCGACTGACACACTGACCCGACTGACATGTTAGCTTCCTGGCAGAATTCAACTTGTAGCTGAAGTTCTGAGCCTTCTCCAGTGAGGGCTTGAAGTGTGCAATCTCCCCTGTCTCCTTGTTGCTGAAGATAAAGAGGTATAGATCTGCGACCTTCTGCATGCCTGGGATATATATATATCACCTCTGTTCTGACCCGGTTTACTCGGTGGTAGCCGCGGATCGTGGATTGGCAGCTGCCATCGAGTAAAACAGTTGGTCACCTACATTATATATATATCGCCTCTGTTCTGACCTGTTTTACTTGGTTGTAGCCGCGGATCATGAATTGGCAGCTGGCACCACCCTCTAGAACTCCTAGTATATAACTACTTCAGATGATTCCTGGGAGCGTTGATGGAGCACGCAGATGTTCAGCAGATGAGTGGGCCGACGATGATGCCCCAATGGCAGTTAGATGCAAGAGGTAGCTGGCAGATGAGAAGATCCGGGCTGAAATGACCGTGAGGGAGTATGATGAGTACTACGCCGCGGTAGAAAAGTTCAGAAGCCAAACTACCTGTTAGTGAGCATAAGCTTTTAAAAAGTTTGCAAATACGAGGTTAAGGTTTGGACTGTATATGTGTGTGTGCGTGTGTGCGTGCGTGCGTGCGTGCGTGCGTGCGTGCGTGCGTGCGTGCGTGCGTGCGTGCGTGCGTGCGTGTGTGTGCAGGAGTGTGTGCGTGCGTGCGTGTGTGCGTCTGTGCGTGCGTGCGTGCGTGTGCAGGAATGTGTGCGTGCGTGCGTGCGCGACCGCGCGCGTGCGTGCGTGCGTGCGCGACCGCGCGCGTGCGTGCGTGTGTACGTGCTTGCGTGCGTGCGTATGCGCGTGCGTGCGTGCGTGCGTGCGTGCGTGCGTGCGTGTGTGCAGGAGTGGGTGTGTGGGTGTACGTGGGGGTGCACGTGAATGTACCTGGGTTTGTGGTGGGGGTTTTGTGTGTGGGGGGACGGGGAGGAGGGTGGTACATGTATGATTGTGGGCGTGTGTGTGTGTGCTTGTGTGTGGGCGTGCGTGCAGGTGTATGTGTGGGTTGACGTATGCATGTGTGTGTGGTAGGGTCGGGGCGGGGAGGGTGTGTGTGTCGGGGTGGGTGCTTGTGTGGGTGTACATGGGAGGATGGACGAAGATACCTTGGTTTGGGGTGGGGGTCGAGTTGGGTAGGTGTTGGGTGGTGGTTTGATAGGGTGGGAGGCGTCGGGGAAGTCGGGTAGGAAGTTGGATGTCTGTGAAAATACTTGTCTAGATATACACCTGTGCAAAAGTTAAACACCACCCTATTTTTACGCACATGCGAGGGTATATTCATGTGCTATGAAGAAAGCAATAGCATAAACATTTATGTACCCATCCATCTTAGTGCAAGAGGTAATAATGCAACTAGAGGAATGCTGATTATGATGGTGGGGAAACACTGTATGTTTTTGTTTGAACTTGAAAACGAGGCCTGAATATGGTTACGTTGACACAACTGACAACTATTGCCCTACAGTTGACACACGTGGCTAGATTGTCATTAATGGTGTCTGAAAACGAAGTTTAACATCTGTGCACGAGTTTGAGACTGTCATTATTAATACCGGGTATATCCACCTTGTGCCTGGATGACGGCCTGGACACGACGTCTCATGCTGGTCACCAACCGACTGATACGCCATTGTGGTATTCGTTGCCATTCAAGATGGAGTGCGTCTGTTAATTCCTGTAGGTTCTGCACAGGAGGATCCCTCCTTCTCACCATGTTTCCCAGAATGTCCCAGATATGCTCAATAGGGTTCATGTCAGGGCTCCTTGCTGGCCATGGTAGGGTTTCGATGGCATTCTGGCGGAGGTATTCATGCACATCTCTAGCACGATGTGGTCGGGCGTTGTCATCCATGAATATAGGGTGGGTTCCAGGTGCATGATTTACAAAATGAGGGACCACAACTCTATCCAGTATGGAATCTTGACATCTTTGTCCATTTAGTGTTCCAGGTACAGTCAACAGATCCAGCTTACAATCAAATGAGATGCACCCCCATATCATAACGGAACCTCCACCAAATGGAACTTCTTCCATGATGTTACGTTGGTCGTACGCCGTGCGTCTGGACCTCCATACACGAGTTCGACCATCTGTGGCATGAAGCAGGAACCGACTTTCATCGGACCAGTGTACCCGTCTCCAGGATCTCATGTTCCAGTGTCTTCTTTCGTTGCACCACCTCAGACGCTCCTCTTTGCGGTGTGCAGTGAGGAGAGGACGTCTGACAGGTCTCCTAGCTTTCATGCCAGCAGCATACAGTCTCCTTTTGACGGTAGACATTGACACTCTATTGCGCGTTTCCCATTGCTGGCTGAGCACTCTGCTGTTGGTGAATGGAGATCTCCTAACAAGGCGTACTAGGGCTCGATCATCACGGGCAGTAGTCTTCTTCGGTCTTCCAGATCTAGGCATGTCCTTCACCTCGTTAGTTTGCCCATGTTTTGCAATCAAACGACTGATTACAGTATGGTTAATGTTCAGCTGTCTGCCAATCTCTCTGCATGACATACCAGTGGTATGCATGCCTATGATTTGCCATTTCACACGAGCAGTTAACCTTCGTCTTGCCATAGCGGTTCACAATCAAGAGCTAATTCTCTCTGTACAAATAAACCACGGTCATGAACACAAAATTCCTAATCTTGTCGCCTAAATCTGTATGTAATGTTCTACACCTCAAACTGGACTTTTACATAACTGAACACGTGTGCTGTTTCCCGCCACACACGGACATCAAGCGGCGTGAAGTCATGCATGCATGTGCATTTCGTACTTGGAATTATGTCAGCTAACGCGGGGACGAAAAGTATGGCAGCCTAGTTGTACCATCATGTTTCTACGTTCTATTGTTTTTGCTGGTGCTTAACTTTTGCACAGGTGTATATATAATATTTAATCCGTTTTTATGCTTTTTGTTTTGCAGTATCGCGGACTTACTGGCAATCTATAAAGTCGGTGATGACGAGTGGAGCGACATAGACTCCGTCATCGCTGATGACGACGGCGATGATGTCGACATCGATGTGGGCTTCAGGGGTATTGATCACTGGAACTGCTTTAATAACGTCGAGGAGTGATGCGTCTAAGTCTGTGCCGGGTTCAGAGATTTCAAAGTTTAACAATGACGTGGAGCAGAACTCGGGTGAGGTATTATGTGAAACTCAGTTAAATACTCTAACGTCTTTGAAAACCTTGGGAGATATTTTGTATTTCATAGTTTTGAAGACCCATAATATCTCCCAAGATTTCCAAACTGGCTCTAATTCTGAAGACGATACATTGCAACGTAATATAAACATTTTAATGCATGGTCTAAGCGATACTGAACTCTTAACCACCTTTCACCATTATCAACCAGCAACCTCACCCATTACACCCCCAGAAACTCGACCCCTAAATTCTCTGCCAACATCTAAATGCTCAAATGCTAGTGTAAAATTTTGGAGACCGTTTGAGGCACCGATCTCCAACTACGTTAACGCTACATATCTCCATCCTACCCTAGCTAACTCAAACACACACCACCCCACTGCTACCAACACACCCATCAGCTACCAACCCCCACCCCACCTCTAGCAAATCTGTTAGCACACCCTATACACCCGTTAAGAAAACTAGTAAAAATAATTACAACTATTGCACAAAATAAATCAGCTAAAGCCCGCAGGGTTAATTTATATGAAAATAATGATATGGATATGGAAGCTAATATGATCGTGGCAGGTGTTAATGCTGAAGAAGGGCTGGGGTTTTTTTTGGGGTGACAGGCATTCCGATGACGTTATAACAGTTATACCTAGACATGGCATCACTGATTTATACAACATAACTCTCACTCGCATCTTTCAGTCCCGACGTTTTAATATTACATATTTTAATATTTTAATTCTTAGTCTGTCAACATTAATCCTGACACCATTATAACCGAGAATTTAGTTGACGTTTCAGAGCATGTGCACTCTATATTCGAAAGAATATTTGAGAGCTTTTATGCTAGCGTGAATGCATCGCTTCAAAATTAGAGCAGGGTCACAATAAATCACCTTGCTCTAAACACCCCCGATCCACATGGACTTTGTCAAGTCCGAGATTTGACAGCTACAGTAATAACGAACGCAATTTCTGAAGTGAGTCAATCTCATATGTCTCGATGGTGACTTTTCTATGGAGATTTTTCACATGGAAATACCTAGCGGAGTGGGGTGGAATAATCTTGCCACATTATATCTCGATGATTTGGAGGTCAACGTCACGTTGAATAAAAAGCTATATCACTGTTAGGAATCTACATAATGTGTATGGCCCGATGTATAGCGATCAGGCTATGTTATCTACATTTGTCAGTATCGAATGCCGAACGTATGCCGATTGGAAGGCAGGCTAAACTCCTAGTTGGAGAAGGTTTAGGTGATAATCATCATCAATGGATGAGAACTGCACGCTCAGGCTTGTGTATACTGACATAGCTTGTGGGCCTAATGCTTGGAATGCATTCCAAGACATTTTGGCCCCATGTAGCATTTCTCGAAGAGTGTACAGCATGGCCGAGAATAAATGCTGCATATACAGGGGTGCAGATAATTGTGTTCAAATTCTGCCCCTATATCTGTATAATGATCATTACACATACGTATTTAGCATTAAGGCCTTGAAAGGTTGCAGTTTATACTGCGACATAGCTTACACGAACCATGATCAATCCACTTGCATAAAACGCTGTTGTTTATGTCAAGTGGCTCCACCCTGCAAGCAGATCACTAATCACTATTGCAAAGCTTGTAGCAGATGGTTTAAGAGTGAGGGATGCTATAACAATCACATCAACTCTGGAATGTGCAATACGCATGTCTTGTGGGGACTGTGGCAAACTTCTAGATATTGATTCTCGCTCTAAACATCATTGCAAGCAGGAGAAATGTCCTAGTTGCAAGACTGAAGTTGATTTACGGGACGACGTTTGTTATATTCATAGTTATAACGAAGAACATATGAATGAGCTTAGCCGCGAAGCGTAAGGCACGTGACCCTAAAACCATAAATAAGGACTTATTATCCATCAATGTTTCATCTTTGATGACTTTGAAACAAATCAAGTGACAAAGCATCATGAGGTTATTATGACGTCACTCAAATAGCTTGCTCCATGTGCATTAGCAACCATCATGACAAGTATTGGATGGAATGCAATGAACGTCGAAGAGAGGGTATCTTCGAAGGCGCTAATGGTCTAACCACTTTCATGCAATGGTTATTAGCTACGAAATCTGAGAGCGAGGGTAAGCATAAGACTAATGTTCTATGTGTTCGCAACTACATCGCTATAGCTCATAACAGTCATGGTTTTGACTTGCATCTAGTGATGGAGTGGCTCTTTAGAAACACAGAGCTTAAACCATCCAACGTAATAATGATGGTAATAAATTGGTGTATTTGAATGTTGGTGACATCCATTTTAAGGACATTCTAGCGTTTCTTCTATTTCAACTACGTCACTACATGCAATATTCAATCTGCCTAGTGAGAAAGGATTTTTTCATAGACAGTAACGTATACTTTGATTATGTAGGAGCATACCACATGATTGAAGCTTATGGCATTGACAGTATGTCAGTGTCAGCGCATGTTTAAAGATGGTGTATTCAATTTTAGGGCTGCCATGAAACCCTAATGGGCTTATGGCCATCCTCTACATCTAACATCCAACCAGAATGGCGGAGAGCTGGGCACTATTTTCACACCTTTTCAAAAAGCGACGCGGAGATCAAAGGAAAAACGGTGTCAAAATAACAAAGGAGAGACCAAAGGAAAAGAACAATAGAAAAAGGTGTGAAAAAACCGCCCAGCTCACTCCACCTCTACTAGTCTCGTTGACACTAAGCCATTGATAAAGGAGGGATAGTATTTTATTTATAGGATTTCCTGAATTTTTTTGGAAAATCCAAGATTCTCGCAGGAAACATCGCTGTTGTTTTTTGTTGTTGTCCTTGTTGTTGGTAATTGTCATTGTCATCGGTGTTAATTGTCATTGTTGTCGTGCTTACTTATTTTCTCTAAAAAATTAGCCTACGTAGATCTGCTGTTTTGTCGGATGGTAGGGTGGCTGTGCGTTGAGAGCTGTGAGTTATGTGCGCAGAAATTGATAGGTTATAATTCGAAAAATGCGCAAAGTTTAATTAAGAGTTTGGAGTTTTTGTTTGAAAATATTTGCCAAATTTAAAATAGTTTGGTCGGCAGCAATACTATCTGGGAAGGTGTTCAGTTCTTTCTTTCTGTAAATAATGGCAAACTAAGATGTAATGGAACTCGTCGCCGATGTCGTTTTTATCATACAATGATCATATCCGTTCTTCTCCGAGTCGCCCCTCCCATCGCCCTTTTTTACTTCATATAGACAGGGTATCGAATGATGCGCGCGCGTCCGTCCGTCCGTACGTGCATGTGTGCGTCCACTTGAAGGTACAGTTCAAGAGGGGAGGGTGAAGCGGGTGCCACTGTGAATACCAAGCCGAATCTGCGTCTGGAATTTTCTACCTACTTAGAGGTTGTCAGGACGCCTCCGTGGACGCCACTGTGAATACCAAGCCGAATCTGCGTCTGACGTTTTTGACCTACTTACAGATTGACTACAACCACCAAACTCACTGGTGGCCATCTACCACTTCAGCAATTTACTTTTGCCAGGACGCCGCCGTGTGTGCCACTGTGAATATCAAACCTAATCTGCGGACTACAACCACCAAATTCGCTGTGTACACTCACCTCGTGGCCCTCTGCCACTTCAGCTATTTATTTTTGCCAGACCGCCGCCGTGGGCGCCACTGTGAATATCAACCTGAATCCGCGTCTGGCGTTTTTTACCTACTTAGAGGTTGATTACAACCACCAAACTCACTGTGTATACTCACCTCGTGGCCCTCTACCACTTCAGCTATTTATTTTTGCCAGGCCCCTGCCGTGGCCGCCACTGTGAATATCAACCTGAATCCGCGTCTGGCGTTTTTTACCTACATAGAGGTTGAGTACAACCACCAAACTCGCTGTGTATACTCACCTGGTGGCCATCTACCACATCAGCTATTTATTTTTTTCAGGACGGCACTGTGTGCCCCACTGCCAATATCAAGCCGAATCTGCGTGTGGCGTGTTTGCCCTACTTAGAGGTTGACTACAACCACATAACTCCCTGTGTATTATAGAAAGGACGACTACTGTCACCAAGCTCGTTGATTTTACTATCTTCGCCACACTCCAGATGTGAATGATGTTCGCCACACTCCAGATGTGAATGATGTTCGCCACACTACAGAGGTGAATGATGTTTGCCACACTCCAGATGTGAATGCTGTTCGCCACACTCCAGATGTGAATGATGTTCGCCACACTCCAGATGTGAATGATGTGTGCCACACTCCAGATGTGAATGATGTTCGCCACACTCCAGATGTGAATGATGTTCGCCACACTCCAGATGTGAATGATGTTCGCCACACTCAAGATGTGAATGATGTGTGCCACACTCCAGATGTGAATGATGTTTGCCACACTCCAGATGTGAATGATGTGTGCCACACTCCAGATGTGAATGATGTTCGCCACACTCCAGATGTGAATGATGTTCGCCACACTCCAGATGTGAATGATGTTCGCCACACTCCAGATGTGAATGATGTTCGCCACACTCCAGATGTGAATGATGCTTGCCACACTCCAGATGTGAATGACGTTTGCCACACTCCAGATGTGAATGATGTTTGCCACACTCCAGATGCGAATGATGTTTGCCACACTCCAGATGCGAATGATGTTTGCCACACTCCAGATGTGAATGATGTTTGCCACACTCCAGATGTGAATGATGTTTGCCACACTACAGATGTGAATGATGTTTGCCACACTCCAGATGAGAATGATGTTTGCCACACTCCAGATGAGAATGATGTGTGCCACACTCCAGATGTGAATTATGTGTGCCGCACTTCAGATGTGAATGATGTTTGTCACACTCCAGATGTGAATGATGTTCGCCACACTCCAGATGTGAATGATGTTTGCCACACTCCAGATGCGAATGATGTTTGCCACACTCCAGATGTGAATGATGTGTGCCACACTCGATGTGAATGATGTTTGCCACACTACAGATGTGAATGATGGTTGCCACACTACAGATGTGAATGATGTTTGTCACACTCCAGATGTGAATGATGTTCGCCACACTCCAGATGTGAATGATGTTTGCCACACTCCAGATGTGAATGATGTGTGCCACACTCGACGTGAATGATGTTTGCCACACTCCAGATGTGAATTATGTGTGCCGCACTTCAGATGTGAATGATGTTTGCCACACTCCAGATGCGAATGATGTGTGCCACACTCCAGATGTGAATGATGTGTGCCACACTCCAGATGTGAATGATGTTTGCCACACTCCAGATGCGAATGATGTGTGCCACACTCCAGATGTGAATGATGTGTGCCACACTCCAGATGTGAATGATGTGTGCCACACTCCAGATGTGAATGATGTTTGCCACACTCCAGATGCGAATGATGTGTGCCACACTCCAGATGTGAATGATGTGTGCCACACTCCAGATGCGAATGATGTGTGCCACACTCCAGATGTGAATGATGTGTGCCACACTCCAGATGTGAATGATGTTTGCCACACTCCAGATGCGAATGATGTTTGCCACACTCCAGATGTGAATGATGTGTGCCACACTCCAGATGTGAATGATGTGTGCCACACTCCAGATGTGAATGATGTGTGCCACACTCCAGATGTGAATGATGTGTGCCACACTCCAGATGTGAATGATGTGTGCCACACTCCAGATGTGAATGATGTTTGCCACACTCCAGATGCGAATGATGTGTGCCACACTCCAGATGTGAATGATGTGTGCCACACTCCAGATGTGAATGATGTGTGCCACACTCCAGATGTGAATGATGTTTGCCACACTCCAGATGCGAATGATGTGTGCCACACTCCAGATGTGAATGATGTGTGCCACACTCCAGATGTGAATGATGTTTGCCACACTCCAGATGCGAATGATGTGTGCCACACTCCAGATGTGAATGATGTGTGCCACACTCCAGATGTGAATGATGTGTGCCACACTCCAGATGCGAATGATGTGTGCCACACTCCAGATGTGAATGATGTGTGCCACACTCCAGATGCGAATGATGTGTGCCACACTCCAGATGTGAATGATGTGTGCCACACTCCAGATGTGAATGATGTTTGCCACACTCCAGATGCGAATGATGTTTGCCACACTCCAGATGTGAATGATGTGTGCCACACTCCAGATGTGAATGATGTGTGCCACACTCCAGATGTGAATGATGTGTGCCACACTCCAGATGTGAATGATGTTTGCCACACTCCAGATGCGAATGATGTGTGCCACACTCCAGATGTGAATGATGTGTGCCACACTCCAGATGCGAATGATGTGTGCCACACTCCAGATGCGAATGATGTGTGCCACACTCCAGATGTGAATGATGTGTGCCACACTCCAGATGTGAATGATGTTTGCCACACTCCAGATGCGAATGATGTTTGCCACACTCCAGATGTGAATGATGTGTGCCACACTCCAGATGTGAATGATGTGTGCCACACTCCAGATGTGAATGATGTGTGCCACACTCCAGATGTGAATGATGTGTGCCACACTCCAGATGTGAATGATGTGTGCCACACTCCAGATGTGAATGATGTGTGCCACACTCCAGATGTGAATGATGTGTGCCACACTCCAGATGCGAATGATGTTTGCCACACTCCAGATGTGAATGATGTGTGCCACACTCCAGATGCGAATGATGTGTGCCACACTCCAGATGTGAATGATGTTTGCCACACTCCAGATGCGAATGATGTGTGCCACACTCCAGATGCGAATGATGTTTGCCACACTCCAGATGCGAATGATGTGTGCCACACTCCAGATGCGAATGATGTGTGCCACACTCCAGATGCGAATGATGTTTGCCAGGAATGAAAAATCCTGGACTTTTAATTAACCCTGTAATCCTCAAGTAGGGCAAAATGGGAATTTGCTGTTGTCTTGATACGTGTCGATTTGCAGACCTGGAGAATCCTATTTTTGGAAACTTACCACTGGAATGACTCAGTGGATAACAAAGCCAGTCATCCCAGTGGCAAATTCTGAGAAATATTCTTATTTTGCTCTACAAATTGATATTTTCTATGACTTTATTTACACATTTAGCCGGTGTTCTATGCTATACATTAGTAAGCATGATGATGATGATGATGATGATTCACTTCTGGCGAATCTGTTTCTGGACGAATATCGAACCTGTGTCTGGCGAATCTGTTTCTGGACGAATATCGAACCGGTGTCTGGCGAATCTGTTTCTGGACGAATATCGAACCGGTGTCTGGCGAATCTGTTTCTGGACGAATATCCAACCGATGTCTGGAGAATCTGTTTCTGGACGAATATCAAACCCGTGTCTGGCGAATCTGTTTCTGGACGAATATCAAACCCGTTTCAACACGCGTCCAGACGAATATTCGTCCAACTTCACGTGGGTCGCAATATCTCCGTACAGTTAAAAAATACTGCGCTATTAACAAGAGATTGCCCGCAAGGATACTTTTCAGTGTCTTTTTTAAACAATATTTTGACATATTAGGTATAGGTATGATTACGCCAAGATGAAGTCTATACGTTTGCGGATGGGGTCGTTTATCATTGCGCATTCATTTGAAACAGCTGCCGTTAGCGGTGAGAAGGATTAATCTAGCCATGAACAGCCTTCACCGCCCTTTTGCGACTAAATTCTGTAAAAAAAACCCTAAAATATTATTGAATCTCCAGTTGCAGGCCAAAAGAAGACTATTTAAGAAAAGTTACCACTGGAATAACAGGCTCGGATTAGCCAAGCATTCCAGTGGTAAAATTACAAAAATAGTCTTCTCTTAGCCTGCATATGGCCATTTCTAAAGAGCACTGTTCGAGCTCGGGTTTGACTGGCTTCGATATGAAACGGTTAAAGTGCTAAAAATAAATACTAAAAGCCTTTTAAACAGTTAAGGAAATAATCTGTTTAGTCTTTTCAAACTAATTTTACCAGACGGGCATCTTCAAGTCGAATTATTCTCAACGTGGTCAACAGCCTATATCTGTATTCTTGAAGGTGAGAATCCGATTGATTATTTGAGTTTATTAACAATTCTGTCTGCCTGCCTACCCGTCCGCCTGTCTGTCTGTCCAGAGTTGTGTGTAAAAAACCAAGTAATCCGATTTAGCTCAAATTTTAACATAACGAAGGAACATATCGTGCAAATGGATTTCTAGATTTTGGTCTGATCCAGATAAAAGAACCCGGATCATGGCCGGATCAAATTCTGGCCATGTGGATATCTCAGAGACTACTGGTCTGAATTGGCTCAAAACTTAGCACAGTAAAGGGCATGCCCTTCTACTAGGATTCCACCCACAGCTTTGGGCGTCATCCGAAGAAAAACAAATAAAAATTTCTGAAAATCAGAAACGATCCGGGAAATTCGAAAACAGTTTACAGTGTGACAAATATGGGAGGGCGATGGTCTGCAATCGCTGTTTGATACTGTTTAATATCTGTGGAATTTCTAATGTGCATCTTCTTTCCAATCTGTTAATAGTTTTATTCTTATGAACTCTACATACAGAGTTGTAGAGGAATATATATATATATATATATATATATATATATATATATATATATATATATATATATATATATATATATATATATATATATATATATATATATATATATATATATATATATATATATATATATATATATATATATATATATATATATATATATATATATATATATATATATATATATATATATATATATATATATATATATATATATATATATATATCGCTTGACTATTTGGTGGCGGTATATGTAAGAGTTGATATGTGTATGCGTATAATTCCGTGTGTAATCGGAAGTCTGGTATACAACACAGATCAGAAATAGGTTAGCATTTTTCCAAGGCGAAAATAAAAACATTAGTACCAGGTAGCACAATTTTGAATTTGAATTTGAACATGGTGTAAGAAATGTTCGTTTGAACATTTTGGACATAATTTGATTGGAAGTCAATCAAATTACGCCCAAAATATTCAACGGTACGTTTTATTTTGTTTTGGAAACAACTAAAGTTATTTTAGAACTGCATGTAGTGTTTGGCCTACCGGTAATATATTTGTGTAGTCTCTTCAAAAGGTATAATCAATCTGGGAGCCATGGGTCGAGAAGATTGGCATCGATACGAGGACTTTCTCCGTGGCAAAATGGGTCAGTCTTCGCACTTATCATTTTTGTCATAAATAGAGCTTATTCGTTCTTATCGTACCACCTGTATATCATATTTAAAAAATGTTATAATTGTGGAGACTTAGTGTACGTGTATAGGTTTTTTTAATTCTGTCTGGAGGAAATGGAGCGTGTCGCTCTCGGACTGGTCAGGCGTGTCGCACTTATCGTTTTTATGTCGTAAATATAACTTAACTTACCTGTTCTTAATTTAACATCAGACTTGGTGCGTTTTCAGAAAATGACATGATTTATTTTCACAATAAGCCATAGGCCCTTGAGTGTACATGTATACGTTATATATACTGACAATTAAATTAGTATGCTCTACAATTATCTAAATACCTAATTTTATATCTAATACAGTGACATTCTCTTTAGCGTTATATTCACAAACCCTCCAACAGCATAAAAACATTTGTAACGGCGGGATTACACAGTTTAAACATGTCGTGGGCATATTATGTATACAGTTTTCACCAATATATAACATATTACCTAAGGGATGAATAATGCCATACACTACAAATCGTAGATCTAAGCATGCTAAAGTTTTCTAGGCATTTCTACCATATATAGAAACTATGGCCGTGTTTGGATTGGAATAGATATTCAACAGCATGTTTATTGAATGGTAGAGACATACAATGGACCTTTCCGGTTTTAGCTATGCCCCGCCCATCTCTAGACAATCTCCACCCACACCTCGCTCGTGTTGAGATTGATCGATCGATCTCTGAACACCCTGACTATCAATTTCCAAAAAAACTACACAGGTAAGCTGTTGAATATTTTGAAACTAACTTGACTGGGAGCCATTGCTGCCTAAGGCAACAACAGCGCCCAGTCAAACCAGCCTCAAAGCATCCAACAGCATGTTTATTAAATAGCAAGAATTATAGACATACAATTCATACACCATGTCGGACTCTTTGAGATTTGATGACCGTCTATATGGAACCCTTTGTGACGTAATGATTGTGACGTCATCATACACGCGCTGAGCGGATTATGACGTCATACGAGATGATGGATGGATACTTTGGAACGGTGGATTCGTAAGTGTCAGACTATTAATCGTTTAAGACTGGCTATATCGAGGCATTCATGACGTCTTGATTGTGACGTCATCTTACATATCACGTAGTTTATTATGACGTCATATGATCAAGGGATATACTTGGAAGGGTCCATTTTATCATGTATATATGTATAGATCTTAAAGGCGCATATCCACAGCAGAATGCCCGAAAACAAAACTGCTAAAACCACAGAGGTTTTAGAGGTCTAATCTGTGCGCCCAGATGCAATGAAACGAAATAAATCCCAGCACACGATGATTTGACTACGCATAACTTAATATAATTTCTTTAAGCTGTCAAATTGAATTAGAGTCACGAGTCCCCCATTCAAATTCACAACTAACCCTATGAAATTTATTTATATGGAATGAAATCATCATGCGCCAAGACTCACCCCGCCCCACTACATCGAGGCACACAATCCAAGCGCCCCCCCCCCCTCAAAAGCACATAATCTCAACAATTCTATTCTCAAGCATTTTGGCGCGAACATGTACCTTTAATTATTGTAATTTGTATTGATTGTCTCGCGTAATTTATGCAGATTTGCCTAAACAGATAAGAATGCAAATAAATATCATATCATATCATATCTAGGATAAGACAAAAGGCCTAACGCTCACCCGGAACATGGGTCCGTCAGATTCCGTATAACAAAATATTTACCAAACATCGTTGATTGTGAACCTATTTGAGAGCCTACGACCACATAATTCTTTTAGAAAGTTTGGTAAATGCACAGATGTGTTTTGACAGTTTCCGATGACTGCTTCCTAAAATGTAAGATTTTCACCAAATTGCGCAGTCAACCTACTACCGAGCACCTTTATGTATATAATTTAGGGAGAGTACGGTGTCTTGCTGAGGAAGCACTCATTCTACATGTTCAGCCCGCTTCAAAAATGCGTTGTAAGTAAATGCCGAGAGTCCCTTCAGAACCTGATCTTTTTTGGAATTTAATAATTCGATCAATTTATAAAAAGTTTTTCCAATAATAGGATTTTATATTTTTCTTTCGGTATTCTTGATATAGTGAGCAGACTAAAGTAAATGGTACTCGTCTTCCAGATCGCCGCATGAGGAGCATATTCTCTCAATCAACGGTGTTGCTAAAGGCTGATGCTATCGACCCCTTTCTACGTGTAACTTATGCGAACCCGTTCGAAGCTGGCACAACGCCTGTCTGTGTTTGGCAATTCTAACTTCGTCTAAATAATGTTTATATGATAAATCTGGCGAAATATGTTTATATAACCTACATTTACTTCTATTTTCTAATTGCCTCTTCCATTCTTGAGTGAAATTATCCATAGCCCTTTGCTTGTACAGAAAAATAAAATGCCCCCTATCTAGATTCTCGCCTTGCGTTTCCCATACATAATTAAATCTGCGAGTACATAACACATGTCGAAGTCTTCTGACCCAATTATTGCAGTAAGTACCATTAAACCAGTCATTATACATTGCTTTATACAGACATTGTACTAATTTGTGATCGTCAGATTCCAGAATCTTGAACCAATATTTTAAAATTCTTACTGCTCTCATCAGGTACAGAGGCACCCTCCCCAACTCCCCATATGTAATGCAATTTGGGGTACTTTGCTTAACTTTAAAAAAACCCCTAAGATGACACTTTTCGACTTCGTAACCTCGGTGGAACCCCCATCTCACTATCATAAGATAATATTGGTGTCACCAGTTTGTCAAACAGTTTACAGTAATAATATGGCTTTAACCCTACAAATTTGCTACATGATTGTGGTAATGAAACTACAGCCTTTTGCCCGTGATCCTCTAAAGTTCTCTGAGCCTCCATAAAGGAACCTGTGGTACTAAATAGATTCCTAAATATTTAAAATGTTTCACTATTTCTAATTCAGACCCGTTAGGGCACCACTTATCCCCCATCTCCGAGTCTACCCCCGCGCCTGAAAACCATGACCTTTGTTTTGTCAATGTTCACGGTTAAACACCATCACTTGCAATAATCTGCTAGAATATCTAACTCTCTTTGCACACTGCGCGCCTATTTTCTGCCATTAATATTATATCGTCGGCATACAGTGTTAGAAATAATGTTAACATTAGACAACAGTCTCTTGTTACTGTAATGCTAGCATCGCGCCTTTAACACGGCATCATTCAAGGGAAGGGTCCAATTTAAATAATGACACTGAGCTGTCAATACTGGTTGTGACCTCCGCACGCATTAACCACCGCCGTACATCGCTTTCTCATGCTTCGAATTAAGCACCTGATGTCACGAAGAGGAATCGCATCCCATTCCTGGAGCAGTGCAGCTTCCAGCTCCCGCACGTTGTGAAGATGTGGATGGTTCTCACGCACCATACGGCCAAGAATGTCCCACACGTGTTCGATAGGAGACAGGTCCGGTGATCGCGCTGGCCAGTCCAACACCGGAACGTTGTTAGCCTCAAGAAATCACTGGTGACCCTAGCTGAATGAGGACGGGCATTGTCCTGCTGGAACAAAGTCTGCATGATGCTGCATAAAAGGGATGACAACAGGGGTGACAACTTCTTCACAGTAACGTTGAGCCGTTAAATTTCTGCGAATCACAATAAGATCTGTTTTGCCATTTTCATGGATTCCAGCCCACACGATGACACTGCCGCCACAGAATCTGTCGTGCTGAATGATGTTGGCTGCATCATACCATTCTTCAAACGTCGCCAAACCCGTTGCCTACCATCCGTCACATCCACACAAAACCTCGACTCATCACTGAACAAAACGTGGCTCCATTGTTGAGCTCGCCATCGCTGATGAGTTCTTGCCCATGCAAACCGATTCTCGATGTGACACTCTGTAAGCGGAACAGCAACAGGTGGACGACGGGCATGCAGTCCAGCATCATGGAGTCTGTTTCGCACAGTTTGTGCATGCACTGTAGTGCCGGTAGCGGTGTGCAAATTACGGGACAGCCGCGGCGCAGTCTCAAACCTGTGACGTCGTGATGACGTCACTAATTAGCAGTCTTCTCGTGGTGTTGTTGCTCTCGGTCTGCCAGATCGTGGTCGGTCATTAACATGTCCAGTTTCCTGCTCACGTTAGCGGAGACGGGAAATGGTTGAGGCGTGAACATTAAAATGTCGAGCAACAGCGCGAACGCTCTGCCCAGCAGCGAGTCTTCCCATTGCTTCATGGCGCTGATTTTCGGGTAGCCCTGGTCGGCGGCCCATGTTCGGTAGGGTAAACTTTTAAGCGTTTTCTGTTAACGTTCGTTATCTGCTTTTGCAATATGGTGAATTTTTGCCTTCGCTACCCGCCAATGTGGGCCAGTGCATGAAAAATGCATTTTCACATGCAGTAAGCGTGCGGCCGAGAAATGAAAGAAATGATTTGCATGTCTTCATGATCAGCGAGACATTACATTGACGAAACATGCCTGCAAGTTTGGTTATAAATGGACGCATAGTTTTAATACAACAAACCAAACTTAACTGTTGCTAAACATTTTTGGGTCAGTATATATCCACCCCGTCCCCTCCCTTTCTATACAGCTCATCTTCAAGATTGTTTCCCGTAACACCTATTTTTTAACAATTTATACCATAAACAGTCATGCACCACGTGGTCAAAATCCTTTGTATAATCAACGAAGACACAGTACAATTTCCTCCCTTTATTTAACAAGTGAGAAATTACGCCACTTAGGACATATGTATTATCTACGGTACCCATACCGGTCCTGAAACCTGCCTGCCCTTCTACATATTTACCATTTAATTCCGCCCATGTATTTAACCTATTGTTCAGAACTTCTGTAAATAATTTACCTAGTGTACTTAACAGCGTTATCCCTCTGTAGTTCTTAACATCCATGGTATTTCCCTTTTTGTGCAGAGGGACTAAAATGCCTTCCGACCATATTTTGGGAAAACATCCGCGACTAAAGATACTATTGAACAGTATATTTATAAAAGGCAAAAGTTCGTTTATAGCATTTTTTTTTTAATTCGTTTATCAGCATGTCTGCTCCGGCGCTTTTACACGTGTTTAGTTGACTTACTGCCTCTGTAATCTCGGTATCGGGTATCGTCGTGTTTAACTCATCAATGGTACTAATGTTGTTGGTCGTTAGTTCTTCCTGCATGCAGTTAATTATATCAGGCTCAGCTTGGTAGAAATCGCCGGTAGGAGTATTTACCCGTTTGAAAAAGTCGACGAAATCATCGAGATCTATGTTTATTTTACTAATCTTCTTACCGGATTTCAAAATTGTCCAGTGTTGTTTACTATGGTCAAGTTCAACTCGCTAACTATAGTCAGTTTGCTGGTTTACTGATCATGCGGTGTTGCTATGCCCAGTCGAATTTGATCGTAGTCGACTATAATTCGTTGGTACCCGGTTCCTTATAGAATTACTATTGCAGAAAATTTGGAGCCGGGTACCAGTCTCCATTAACCCTTTCTGTCGTCTGTTTTGATGACCTACGGAAATGGGTTATTTTTGTCCGCTAAGACGTCAAAAATCGTCCATATGGCATAAAGTGGGAAGGAATATGGGCTTTGGAACATAGACATACAATGGGAAAGCATAATTTTATCAAACCTAAGTTATTTAGTGAAATATTTACACATTTATATGCATTTATTCGTGGTAAGCGATCGGTGTTCGCCATTTTGAAATTTACGCAAATATCGCACTGAACCGAGGTCGGGTGCTCGGTTGACTATAATAGTTGACTAGCTAGTTAACTATTTGAAGTTCGGCTGGTATTCTAGTTAGCTATAGCTAACTATGGTTAGGAGTCGAACTTGACCTATCTTTATACTGCGCGTTAAGTAGGTTCCTGGTTAAAATTCCAGATTGTTTTATATTGTTCACTTTAACAGACCACTTAAACTCGGTTCTTGATTTTATCATGTTAATCCGTGACATTTCAGACTTCTCTTTCGGGAAAAAAATGCGGTCGCTTGTCCTCACATTCTATTGAATACTTGAAAACTGACCTTTTTCTATTACTAAATGTGTTATCACGATATTTATTAACTAGGAATTGTTTATCAGCTGCCGTTTTTATTGCTTTGGTGAATTTATCAACACCCTCTGCAATGGTAATTTCGCTTAGATTGAGTGGGTCAATTAAAATCGTGTTCATATCTTTGAGTAAATTTTGTCCGCACTCGGCTGACAAATTCTTTCTAAATTCGTCTTCCAATTCGGGTTTCCAGCTGCATTTTCTGTTTAAAATTGCATCGCGTAGTTTGATCGGAGTCTTGTAGGTTGCTACAGTATTCACATTGATTTCACACTTAACCACACTATGGTCTGATAATTCGTTCGGGGCTTCAACTTTAAGGTCTTTTATCATACTTAAGTTTTGCATAGAGCACAAGAAGTAGTCTATCAGGCTTTCTCCCCTTGCTGTTACGCATGTTATTTCGCCAACCCCGTAATCACTCCCCACCCTACCATTAGCAATCCGCATACCCGAGCCTTTACAAAAATGTAATAATTTATGTCCATTTTTATTTGCCCTACCCGTATCTTTAGAAAATCGTTTTATATTTATATCTACCACATATTCTCCATCAAGAGCTAAATAGCGGGAAATATCATTTTCAACACAAAGTCTGGCACAAGTTTAGTTTTAGCATTAAAATCGACACATATTATAAACATACAATTATTTTCAACATCACGTTTCTTATTTACAAAGTCGATAAGCCTGTCGAAAACATCATGAACCACTTGTCCAGTTCTAGGCGAACCATCTGGAAGGACATAACACACACATAAATACAAATTACTATTGAGGTTGAAGAATTGCTTGTCTAGTTTAATCCATACAATATCACATTCCTTCTGTACTAATGAAATACCCTTCTCAATACAAGATTTATAGTAAATTATCAATCCCCCTGAGTCACTTTTTGCGCGCTTATTTCGGTTTCTGTTCAAGATGTAATTAAAATTTTCTACGTGTATATCTACTAATTCAGATCCCCAAGATTATGTAACTAAAATGATATCACATTCGATTTTTAATTCTTCAAGCAGAGCAGATTGAATTTTGCTATGTCTCGATGTTACAAGTCCATTAGCATCCCACAAGGCTATACGGAGCACAATGGATTCAGAATATCCTTCAGTACTATTAATTGTACGGGTCATAGCGGTGGAATCATTATTATTATTATTATTATTATTATTATTATTATTATTATTATTATTATTATTATTATTATTATTAATGTTAACAATGGAAGCACATCGTGTTGACGGCTGGTAAGACTTCCGCAAGAACGGTACCCAGCACCGTGAAGCTTTGTTTTGTATCCTCGTTTGCCTCTGACAACCCCCGCTAGTGACGGGTTGTTTACACCTTCCATCCGTGCCATCGGTGTACGGGAACTTTCTTCACCACGTAGTACTATCGTATCTTTTACTGACAGCTCGTTAGACTTTCTATTAGGCCTACAGTACTAAGCGATGCACTCCCGCCATGAGTGTTCTTGCGGAAGTCTTGTTTGCGGAAAACATCTTGCGGGAACCAACCTGCGAACTTTCCAGCTTCCGGAGAGCGTATCATTTCACGTCGACTACGGATCGACGTATCAATTTCAGTAACACGGTAGCCTAACTTAGGAATGTCTACCAAGTATTCAAGTAACTATACTTCACAGTTTAATTACTTCTCTATATAGGTTTTGTTAATTATATTGTATCCGCAATAACGGTCCCGATGACTAAAAGGAACCGTAAAGGTCTTAGGACCGCTAGTTATAATTTCTGTATTTGTTAATAATTATTCTCATTTTCCTCAATGTGTTGCTAACCGCACTATAGTAGGTGCATTAACCTGTACTGATATATATATATATATATCTTGATCATTTGATACCGTATTGATTGTTCTGGTTAGATTATGTATATATATGGCCAGTGACCGTCAGTTCATATGTTTTGTTTAATCATAGAAAATATAGGACTGCAGTGCACGTAGGAAACACTTTACAGCAACACTTATATATGCAGCACCTTCTCCCGCCACCAACAACTTTTCACTGAGGTCGCTGTCCGTGCTATAACTCTGTTTAGCCCGGCGTGCTACCGACTAAACCTTTTCTATTCGGCTCAATAGGATAGGTTCGAAATGATTAGAGACACTTTCTTCATTACATACTGTGTAATATATTCTTCTTCTCTTCCGGCAGTGCGATAATTTAGCCTCGCACTCCGGTAAGACTCATAAGTAGGATTTTGTCTGTCTTCGTGTTCCACTCAGCCTTGTGGCTTCTTAATTGTTTGGATGTCCCTATCCGCACCATGGGCTGATCCGACTCTGGGAAACTATTGGGGTTTCCGAGCGGTGACGGCCAGGGTGCGGTGTCACATACATTCCCCGTGTGTCTTTGGATACTTAGTAGTTAGCACTTTTAATCCAATGTAGGAAAGCACTGCGAAAACACATGTATTAATTATTATCTTATTTACTGATAATCCTCCCGCACCGCAGTGCAAAACTGGCAATTTGTATATAAACCTAATGACAGGTAAAACGGTTAGTTCCATAGGACCCGGTGACGGGCGAGATGCGCATCCCCACTGAATTCGGTTAAAATGTCTGGGCATGATATTTAGATCTGCCACGCCCTTGCGGGAAGGACATTTACGGTGGGAATTCGTCTCTCTTACCCCCACCATAACGATAGGAGAAATGGTCTAATAATGCTTTTGTGAAATGTAACCCATGTCTTGTAATGTTTTTTGTGGTTACGGGGCGGGATGTCCGGATTCTTATCCAGTTCGGAGATCCTGCTACGTAACATGTATGAGCGCTGTGTCTAGTATGGATGTCTTGGGGCATCTGTTCTCCATGACAGCCGTGTCTAATAGCTAGGTAGAAATCAGCCAGTCGCGGCCTAGACTAATTCTCATTCTAAAAACAACAAAGGAATTAAGCAAAGCAGAAATAAACTACTAATGCAGCAAACCAAGAACTACATAAGACGGTGACAAGGGAATCCATCGGGAATCCTCCGTCCCGTCTTCACGTAAAGCAGTGCGCATCCCTATAGTCATAATCTCACTAGGTATGGTCCTTTCTTTCTAAAGCATTTTTGATTGAAATATTAGGGTAGTCCCATTTTTACCTACCTTTCTTCTTCCGCTTTAAGCAGTGGCGACACCTTCCCCAAGATGGAGGCGCGCGCGAGGCACTTGCCTCTCGCAAGGATTCAGCGAGGACGGTCCACGCCAGGATAATGATCCTCACCAAAAACTTGCATTAGGAGTAGTGCCTGCGTGAGGCACATCACTTTTCGTCTGAGATAACCGTCTTCCTTTCAGTTTAGAGGTATAATAACGTATATTAAGTTAACTAGTTACGTCTCGTGTACGGGAGCCTCCCTTGCGGGGATACCTCTGCGGACCTACGAGGCTGTGTGGTACCTCCGGGAGCCCCATGTTTAAAAGTTCATCTGCCTGTCTCTATGTCTCGTATTTTCGTATGCTCTTACTGTAGTTTTATCTAGCATATTCATAATTGTTTAGGTAAACTCATTGTATAGACTTATATTTTTAGGTCACCAAAGCAAATCTTGTAAGTCCATAGGTCACGAAATTGCTATGGACAGGCATACTGGTGACACAAACTTATGGGATGAGACCGTTGTGTTTAACGTTCGCGACGATGGTCGCATGGCTCCACCGGAACGATTGAGTTCCACTGGCCTTAGGAGCCGGCTTTTGTTTCCCGCAGTCTCGTACAAGGTCCGTCACCCCGAGACCAGATGCTAACCAGCGTCATCACTCGTCGTGCACTTGTGGCGCGGCGAGTCGAGATGATACACCGGAACGGCCCAACACTACCCGGCGAGCTACACTTGAAAGATTTATCATGTAGCATGTTATATCCTAATAGTATAACAATATGACATATTAGGATTATTTTGTCATACATAAGTATATTTCCATTTGCAACTAACATTAAAATGCACAGTTTGAGGCAGTACAAATTAACAGAACTGTATCTAAACACGTGACACACTTGAAATATAGCAGCCATTTAAATCTAAGTGCTAGATAGTTAATACCTTAAAATCGAAGCGGGCATACAGTAAGTCTGCGCAGTATGGTATACTGTCAAACTGATGACGATGTCAATTTCCTAACCGGTTTGAACCGTATATCGGTTTTATGGAGTGGGGATTGTCAAGGATGGGTGGGTACAATTATTGTAGGCCTATATAATATTTTCTCGATAAACATCTAGCAAGCATGCGTGTGTTGTCGGCAAATCTTAAATCAAAATACACGCTCACGAGTTTTAATTTCTTTGTGAGCATCAGGATTAAGCAGATTTGGATTTATCGCACCTTAGTACCTCTAGTAGGCTTAAGTTGATCTAGCTGAACAATCTGCCTGAACAAGATGACTTAAGTTAATCTTGTTGAAAGAAGTTAACTTAGGTTTTATGTGGCTGGGTAAAGATGACTTAAGTAATCTGGCTGAGCAATCTGGCTGAATAAATTGACTTAAGTTGATCTTGCTGAAATAAGTTGACTTATGTTTTTATGTGGTTGTGTAAAGATGACTTAAATAATCTGGCTGAGCAACCTGACTGAATAAGTTGACTTAAGTCGATCTTGCTGAAAAAAGTTGACTTAGGGGTATCTTGCTGAGCAAAGTTGCCTTAAGCTATCTGACTGAGAAATCTGACTGAATAAGTTGACTTAAGTTGATCTTGTTGAGAGAAGTTGACACAAGTTTATCTTAGTGAGTAAAGTTGACTTGAGCCGACCTGGCTGAATGATCTGACTGCACAAGTTGACTAGAGTTGATTTGGAGTTGGGCTGACTGAAGTTGGTTGACGGCAGGTAATCTCCTCCCGATTTGCTTGGTTATAGCTGAACTGATTGATGTAAAGGTCGGCAATGTTATGGCGGGTACTCAGGAGCTGTTGA
The DNA here is from genome assembly GCA_034401795.1 of Chaetoderma sp. LZ-2023a. Lineage (NCBI taxonomy): Eukaryota > Metazoa > Mollusca > Caudofoveata > Chaetodermatida > Chaetodermatidae > Chaetoderma > Chaetoderma sp. LZ-2023a. The sequence goes on from CM067365.1 coordinate 2,835,994, forward strand.
TACGCCTAGCACCATATAAGTTGTTAGGTCTCATTGACCTAGCGTTGACGTTGTAATTGACCAAATATGCAGGTTCTTGTGATACCCTTCCTTCTGGTCTATGTAGGTAGCTTAATTCTAACCTGAGGTAAAAGCGTGTTGTTGTTAACTGTGACCTAACCAGATTTGCCATGAAAAGTTGTTACTACTTGTGACAGATCAGATTTACAATTTGTAATTATCCAGTCAAGTTATCTGCCGTGACAAATCATTGTTATTTATGTGCAGCAAGTATTTGCTAAATAAATAAACACGATGGAAGGTCACCAGCAGGTGCGCGGTCGCTTTGAAAGAGTTAAAGCACTTGGTATTGTTTGTTTATCATATGTCGGCTTGCCAATTCTTAAAAAATAACTCACGCATGTTTGTATGGGAAATTGACTACCCTGTTGTCGTACTTTAACCTCACCTGTGAATATATTTGGCACTTTAAACCACCTGTGAATGCATGTGGAATTTTTAAAGCCATCTATGAATGTATGCTGTTACGAATAGGCACGCTAGATTTTAAGAGTGTTTGAACAGAACACACACACACGCACGCACGCACGTACGCACGCACGCACGCACCCACCCACCCGCCCGGCCACCCGGCCGCCCGCCCGCCCGCACGCACGCACGCACGCAGGCGCGCGCGCACGCACGCACGCACACAGAGATTTGTTTTTTGTGTCAATCGAGGACGTGCGATGGAAACTGTACAAATGGGTACATCTTTAGTTCTAGTTTTAATCCAAAGTACTTTTAGCACGTGAATTGTGTGCCTCTTGTGACTCACCTCTGCATATGTCTGATTGCAAATTCCACCTTTTAGGGGAGTTTTACTAAATTCTGTTGCACCGAGGACACACCCTTTACACCCATACTTGTATCTACATAAGCAACCGAGGACAGCTGTGTAAGTGCTGAATACAACCAAACCGTGGACACACCCATTTACACACACCCTTGTGTCTACAAAAGCAAGAGAGGACATGTATGTACAGAGTGAATACAGCCAAACCGAGGACACACCCTTATACACCGACTCTTGTATCTACACATGCAAGCGAGGACATTTGTGTACATAATTAATACAGCCAAACCGAGGACGTATCCAACATTACTCTATGCCACATCCGAAAGATCGATGACTTCACTGGATCATGTCAAAGTGGCTTTGCACATGGACGCAGCTGTGCAGACATTGTATTGGCCCAATGTATGCTTGTGTCAGTAGTCATATCCAAACACTGGGATTTCCACAAAAAGGGAATTGACATGTCACGAGCCTTCGACACAATTAAGCGCTCAAAGATCCTAGATGTACTACACCAGGCCAGTTGCATTGAAGACTACTGCTCGCAGACACCAAGCTGACAGTACGAGTCAAGACAGTGAAGTCTGTATAGTTTGAGACATCACTCGGCTCCACACAGGGAGATGGACTATCCCCTGTGATTTTCACTGGTTACCTTGCTGCTGCAATAAAATCTGTGAGGGAAAATTCCACAAGACCAAACCCCACACCCACGGTGTCCATACTGGGTATGCCACTAGAGATGGAATATGCCGATGATGTGGAATTCATAGACGAGGAAAAGAAACCCCATGACGAACTACTCCCTATAGCTATATGCAAACTGAAAATTGAGAATCTCTTTATGAATGAATCGAAAACAGAGTTGATCCACATATACTTATCGACAAAGCATGAAATTAAGGAAAATGACGATCCCCTTCGTGGCGGGGAACCATGGAGGAAACGTAGGGTCCTGGGCTCACTGCTCTGCAGTACTGCTGGCACTGCAGCACGTTGCATCATGGGGAAAATAGCTTTCCAGTCCTTCTGGAAGCTATGGATTCGTAGATCAAAGATGCCCGTGACAAAAATACTACGTTTATACAATGCAACCTGCGTATCCTTGATGCTGTATAACTGTAACAGCTGAGCAGCTCCAAATTCAGCTGTAGACAAACTTGATACCTGCCACCGCAAATACCTCCGCACCATCACTGGACACCGATGGTCAGACAGCATAATTTCCAATAATGCACTATAGAAGATGAGTAATACATCGTCGCTGTCCGTAAAGGTCGCCCAGCAAAGATGGTCCATGTTTGTCCATGTGCTAAGGATGGCAGACGACACACCAGCACAGAGTCTTGGAATGCGCCTTTCTTGGAGCCAGCAAATATAAAACCAGGAGAGGACGTCATTGCATAACTATGTTAAGCGTGCTGCGAGGTCACCTCAAGAAAATGAGACTTGGTACATTCAGATCAAGAATGGACCTGAGGAAGCTAAGAATTTTGGCTGAGGAAAAGACACGATGCTCAAATGCGACGAAGGATTGATTGCAGCCGCAGAACACAGTAATCATACATAAACCGAGGAGACACCCTTATACACCCATATTTGTATCTACATAAGCAAACGAGGGCATCTGTGTAAGTAATGAATTCCGCCAAACCGAGTACATCCCATTATACACCCACTCTTTTGTTTGCATAAAAAGCGAGGACATTTGTGTAAGTTATGAATACAGTAAAACCTCAAGCAATGAAAACAGCCAAACCAAGGAACACCCTGTGCATTCATCGTTTTAACTTAATAAGCAAGCAAGGCCATTTGTGTAAGTAATGCATACAACCAAACCGTGGATACACCCTTGTAGACCCATTCTTGTGACTATCAAATAGAGGATATGTGTACTTGACAACTGAGGACATCATGCGTAATATCCGAATACACTCTGTGGACATCGCCTATAAACCCAAACATGTGACCTACGTACTCGAGGGCGTGTATATTAATGGCAAATGTGGATAAACTATGATTGAAAATATGTCTACCCATTAATAATAATTACTGTCTAATTTAGGTAGAATATTTCTATGAATAGCAAATAATAATTGTACCTGAACTACACCTTGGTAATTCCTGTCATTCAGTAAATTATGGCAAGGCAATAGTCAAGCTGAACACGGCTTGCCAGGCTGTGTACACATTTAAAATAATAGTTTTCGGATGGACATATCTCCTAAACTCGCTTAGAGACGAATGGTGACACATTCAGTTATTCTGTCTCTCGGGTCATGTTGATTGCTGAACCATTATTGTATTAAAACCAATTTTACTACAAGCCATTTTTGCCTAAATTTCGTTAATGATACTCAGCAGCTATGTGAGATTTGGAATCAGGCCATCACGGATACAGCAGCAAAATTCACACAGTATTGGAGTGAATAACAGCCGTCCACGATTTGGAATCAGGCCATCATGGATACAGCAGCAAAATTCACACAGTATTGGAGTGAATAACAGCCGTCCACGATTTGGAATCAGGCCATCATGGATACAGCAGCAAAATACACACTGTATTGGAGTGAATAACAGCCGCCCATGTTATAACACAGAAATTCCGATCATTGATACACTAAATCTCGGCCTATCTCTTGTACTCTTTGAAGCTTTAAGCGTCATCAGTAATTCTATCTATACTACGTACGTACGTACGTACATACGTATGTATGTAGGTAGTTGTTATTATTGTCAAGCATTAGTTCTATTTCTTGCATGTTTCCAAAGCATTTCAGCAGAGAAGAAAGGAATTTACTTTACAATGCTGAATATATCAATGCTAATTTGACTGGAAGTTTGCTGCTGTTGAAAGCATCGGTAGCTTTTGTTCAAATTACTCTTACTCTTACATTTAGTGTCTGTACATAGATGTATAAATTTGTACATATTGTATAAAATAAAAAGATAAAAAATATATAAATAAAAAAAATAGAAATAAAAATGAAAATTAGGTATATGTAATTATGTTAATGAGGGCCTCTGCTAGATCAGGCCGTGTACTTGAAGTGTTACCCGCAATAAATAACGATGATTATTATTATTATTATTATTAGTTCTATGAATCCTGTCTTTGACGACGCACTGGCACTAGGATCTAGCTCATTCATCAGCTGGAATGTAATTTTACCTTTTTCAATTTTATAGACCCGAATGGGGTTCGAACCTGGCAATTCTATGGCACCTTTCGCCTAGCGTTTGGGAGGCTAGTGCTCTACCACCAGACCAACATCCAGAGCACAGTCGATATTGGAATGTAATTTTTACATTTTTCAACTTGAGCGAGGTTCTAACCCAGCCAATTCTATGGCACCGATTCGCCTAGTGTTTTGGAGCGATGCTCCGGACTCAGATCCGGATCCAGATCCGGATCAAATTATAAATGTTTGCATTTCTCGAAAACTAATACTTACATTTAGCTCAAACTTTAGTAAAAGAAGGTTACTGACAAGATAAGAGAATATTAAATTTTTTGTCGTTATCCAGATTCAAATCCGGATCAGGATTTGGATCAAATCCGTTTAAATTCAAGATCTATGAATATCTCGGGAACTACTGATCCGATTCTGCTGAATTAAAAAAAAAAGAATGGCTCTGTTCATACTTGGTTCGGATCAAATTCAGACAAAGCGGAGCTGCCGATTGTTTGGAGTCTCTGAATGATCTTGTTAGCTTTGCGACAAGACATTTTGTGAGCTGAGGATTCAATGAAAATAAAGGCAAATTGCATAATTTTTTTATTATAATTAAAGTGACTCCATAAAATTTCAAATCTCATCAAATATCAAGATTTTGGCAGGTATTATAGTTGTTGCATGCCGCATTTTATAACGCGTATCCATTTTATCCATAACATCGCTGACATTTCTTGACATAATTATGACAGTTATGGCATTATGGCAGAGTGTATGTAACATTTTGGTGTCAAGTCGGATCCAGATTTGATCCAAAATAATCCTAGCAGAGGATTTTGGTTTTGTTTGATCCGGATCTAAATCTTGATTAAAACCTTGGAGATGAGATGTATATCTAGCAGACGGAAAGTGTTTTCAATTTGGTACTGACACATATCCGCTTTGGTATCAAAATCAGAACGTCTGTAAGAATGATCTCTCAATATTTAGGAATGGATTAAAGAAATCCCGCTGGGTCAGGTGGATATGTAGGATGGGCATCTAGTCTTTCTTTTGCAGCATGGAATTGATTAGACATTTTCAAAATTTGGTATGTTGGCATGTGTATTATTCGTGAAACTGGTCACATTCTGCACAAAACCCCATGTCCCATAACTGTGCTCCAGTTCTATCGAGCATGTGTTCCCAATATGAATGGCAGACGTCCAGTACACACCAAATAAATAATTTACTGATGGAAAAAAGTCCGCCACTACTGTTTTAATATTGCATTTTAACCAAGGAACTACGTTCTCGAGTGGCGGTCTATTTCTTTGCGTGTATTAAGCTAACCAGACTCTGTTGACCTAAACCACCCTGACTCATTAGGTCCAAGTCATTATGACTGTTTATGAAACGATGCACATTCATTCATCTCTCTCTCTCTCTCTCTCTCTCTCTCTCTCTCTCTCTCTCTCTCTCTCTCTCTCTCTCTCGCTCTCGCTCTCGCTCTCGCTCTCTCTCAATCTCAATAATTCTATATTAAGCACGTACCATGTGACATCACTGAGATTTGTGACAATTTTCTCTTAAGCGCCCGTATACATAATTCCGTTCAAAATCACACATTTCATAGTTTTAACATAGCCCAAAGGTTGACCTCCTTTGCAGATTTAATTTCGGCTCTGTTTCTTACCACGTCCAATCTACCATCTCTATGTTTGTACACGAAATAAAACTCACAACCGAGGACCAGTATTTTGGGCCACACATCTGCGAATACGCTCTCGATACACAAACACACATGGAGCCCATCCGTTATATAGTATCCCAAATGGGATATCTACAACAACAAAAAACTCGACCCCACGACCCGCAACCCACGAACCACAACCCTCGACCCAGGAACCATAACCCTCGACCCACGACCCTTGACCAACGACCATTGGCCTTTGAAAACACCACCATTACGTCACTGATCGCAATTTTAGTAAAGGATTAATCAAGATTTAATCATGTCTTTAATGCTGGCGCCTTAGTAAATAATTTTCATAACTCTCAAGAAAAATTACAGGCAATCCTAATATGTTTATATGAAAATCGCAACATCCAACAAGGAAATCGCCGTGAACTGATAATTTTTCGGGAAATGTCAGCAGTTGAACACTATGAAAAGACGTCTGGCGTTATGTTTAAATAACTATAATGACGTGTCTTCCACTGAAGGAAATAATTCTATCAATATTATATTAAAATTTTGACACACGCATGTATTTCGGCACACTCGCCTTTAAAATCCCGCCGTGTCATATATATACACCGACTGAGTTGGCATGACGTCATATAAACTGGCACATAATTGGCTAGAGACACTAGCTGACCACTGTATGATTTCGTTTTCTATAGCGTTGAAATTTCGGCTTATGGACAATAATAGCCAGTTTAAACTTAAGCCACCTACAAACCAGTTCAAATGGGACACAGAGTCCGAGTTCAAATTTAAACTTGCGATGAAAAATTTAGATGTAGTAAATAAATAGTCATATATCACAAACTGTGGTTACTCACACGATACTCCGACGGATGCATAACTTACGATTTTTACAGAAAACCTGCTGGTCTAGAACCTTGCGTAAGAAAAACATATTTTAAGAAACGTATAATTCGCCAAAAATGGTATGACCTGTCATGTGTCGAGTTGAAGAGAGAATGCACACGGTTGGGAAAATTATTGCAAAACGATCCGCATGATATTACAATAAGGAACATCTATTTACAACAAAAAGAAATATAAATCCCTTGTTAAAAACATTAAGCGGAAATATAAGGCAGACATTTCACAAAACTTGAGAAGATGCATGATAGTATCTCATCTGCATATTGGGAAATGGTCAAGGAACTAAGGTGCGCTCACAAGGATAGCCCACCTGATACCACTAAAGCAAAAACATGGTACGCTTATTACAAGAACTTGCACCACCTGAAAACCAAATTCATGATAATATAATTAGGGCCGCAATTAAGACAATGGAAAACCAACCCTGTTTTAATGAACTAAATATTAGAACTTCCGCCTCTGAGACTATGTCTGCATTGACTGAAATAAAGGCTAATAAAGCTGTTAGACTTGACGGCATTGCTAATGGGATGTTGAAAGCGGGGAGGGGTGGGGAGGGGGTTGGGGACAGATGTTTTCTGTTCCCCACTAACAGTCATATTTAATCAATTTCTTACTAATGGTCAATATCCAGAGAAATGGCGAGAGGGTGCTATTATATCAATCTTTAAAGCAGGAAATCCCTGTACGCCAGATAATTTTCGTGGGGTTACGATATGTAATAATTTGGCCAGAGTATTTAGTTCTATCCTTAATGAAAGATGTGTACATTTTGTGGAGTCGCATAGGCTTAGACCAGATGAACAAATGGGCTTCAAAAATGCTCACGACCAGCTGATCATATGTTTGTTTTAAAAACATTGATTGATGCATATACAAAACCTAGGGGTGGAAAACTATATGCATGTTTTGTCGATTTTAGCAAAGCTCTTGACAATATCTGGGGCATGGTCTTATTTATAAAATCCTGAAATTAGGAATTGGTGGTAACTTCTACTCTTTTGTGCGAAATATGTACAGTAAATTATATAGCTGCATTAAAATGTCAAATAGCATAACCCCTTCTTTCCAAATACATCAGACAGGGCGAGGTCTTGAGCCCTATGCTTTTTACATTATATATATATATATATATATATATATATATATATATATATATATATATATATATATATATATATATATATATATATATATATATATATAAATGACTTGCCTACTGAACTAGCCAAATGGAACACTCGGCCTGTAGAACATTCGGCAAGGAAACTTCAGTGCTTAATGTACGTTGATGATATTGTCATACTTTCGAAATCCAATGACAGATTACAACAATATCTACATAATTTATATGAGTAGTGTAGTAAATGGAAACTAGAAGTCATCTGTTAAAAACAAAGGTTATAATTTTTACTGAAAATGGGTGTCTTTTGAGTGAAGGATTTACATTCAATAATCACAACCTTGAATGCGCTAAGTCATATAAGTACCTGTGTGTGGATTTTAGTAACTGCGGATCCTTTACTATGGCGAAGCAAAATCTCAGAGTAAGAGCGCGGAAAGCTACTTTTACATTGAAATCAATAGTATGTAAGGAGACACTGGCACCAAAAATATAAATGATCTTGTTTTACTCCCTTAGTAAACCAATGTCCTTGTATGGTAGTGAAATATGGGGTGCATCCTTATGCTCTTCATCTTTTTAGAGATCTTTAAGAAACTTGATAACTTGCCTGCCGAGATGGTCGATCTAAGCTTTGCTAGGCACACCCTGGGTATCGGTAGGCATACATCAACGGATGCAGTGAGGGGTGAACTGGGATTATTTCCACTAGGGCTAGCTGCATTGAAATCAGTTTTAAAATATAAGGACCGTTTGGATAATGAACCAGCAAATTCTTTGCTCACTAATGCAAAATATCTATCAATGGATCTAGCTCATAATAATTGCAATTCCTGGACTAGATTGGTGGAAGATCAAATGGTGCATAGTGGACGAACTGACCATGATATCGAAAGAAGTACCATCGTATACAAAAACGAATTTGTGAAGAGATGGAACAGTTCTCTGGCCAGAACAGAGCTAAATAAACTTAGGACATATGTAACATTTAAAACCAATTTCCACCTATAAGACTATTTAACAACGGTAACGAACGGACAACACAGGAATGCATTGACTCGACTTAGGACATCAAGTCATAGACTACATATAGAAACAGGTAGATATACGCAACCGAAAACCACTGTTGAAGATAGATTATGTAAGATACGCAATTCCGCGGAGACTGAGGATGAGCCCCACTTTTTTTTATCAAATGCCCCTTTTATGATATAGAAAGAAAAATATTATTAGATGCTGTATCTATGGAATGTCCAAATTTCCTAGAACTAGACCCTAAAGACAAAATTATGTATCTACTAACAGCCAATGGTTTACTAATAAAGAAAGTTGCAAAGTTTTGCAGAAAAAAGGATAAATGAAATATTATCTGCCAGAGACCCTCAGTAGTTTACTTACCCCCTGTGCGTGTGTGCGCGCGTGTATGTACCGCGCATGTGTTCTAATGGATATTTATAGTCTGTATATATGTTTATTCAGTTTTTTCTGCATATTTAAATTTATTATGTAGTGGCCCCATGTGAGATTTATTAGAAAAGTTATACTACTACTACAAACACTACCGCAATTCGGAAAATAATTGCGCCATACATCGAGTAGGCCGACAGAAACGAAAATCTGTCACACTGTTATCTCGTAAAGTATGTTTCATGCTCATGGGTTGTGGGGCGTGGGTTGTGGGTCGAAGATCGAGGGTTACGGGCCGTGGGGTGGGGTGGGGGGCCGAGGGGTCTAGGCGTTTTGTAGATATCCTACCAAATGAGGTCAGAAAGATTTTCTTGCAAATTTAACTACGGCGCCCCTTTAAATAGTCTATTTTAAGCATTTTAACTGAAATCCCAGGCGATAACTCCTCGTTTCGCAGGGCGTCCTCAAAGTGAATGTGTGTTCTCATACAATTGTCCTCATTTGACACAAAACCGCACATACACATGCACACAAACATACAAACGTATGTGCGCAAATAAAACTGACCAAATATCCATAGGTCTCTATTTCTCAAACATTTCTGGTTTCTTCTGACTAGTGTTTGGGCCGCAATATCCTGTTAGCAAATGTATCAAATGTATTTCTATAGATATATAAAGCCATGTACGTAAATATATTCAATGATAATGGGTAGGCACATATCCAGTAAAATTGTCTGCGCATAAGCATTGTGCAACATAGGCCTACACATTGTTTACTGTAGCCTGACCTAGTTAACTAATTTGTCGTTTAGCCTCAATCCGCCGTCTTAGCGCATTGCCCTCGTTTGACGGTTATACAAACAGTTCATTGATCCACAGGCATTTGAAGTTTACCCGCCTATTTCATATTATTAGTATATTTCATATACTACTATATATATAATACACACGGTGGTCAACGAAGACCACGGGAACACAGTACGCATGAACAAAAACAAAGCAAAAATCTCACCTCTCCGTTCGGAATGATGGCGGCGTATCGTGTCCGTTATATCTGTCTAACACATCGACGCTGGTTTTGCGTCGCCGCTATCAATTTTTTAAAATTTATTACGGTTTTTCGAAGCGAATCGTAAATGTTCCAGAAACCATTGGGGAAACACTGCCCATGTTACGCTCAGCAGCAAATTGTTATATTTACAAATATTTTTTATCTAAAGATAACATTTGAAAGATGAGTTTTTAAATTAATAAATATATTTACGACCTTAAATCATTGTATTTTCTTTAAGGAGGCAGGCTTTTAATTTTTTGATTACGATCAACTGACTCCTTATCAGCCGCCAATATAGACTGGTTACTGGCGAGACTTTCTTTCTTCTTTACGTTTCGTCCAATCACCTCGCGTTGTGGGAAATTTAAAATGTGAAGTGAAAATTTAAAATATTTCAAGTCAAAATATAAAATTTAAAGCGAGGTATGTTGAAACGTTGTATCTGAAGACGTTTCTGCCTAAACATGCTTTAGGTTTTAATGTCCAATAGATGAATAGAGGTGTCTAGATACAAATTCAAGAAATATTAACAAATTATAATCAGGAAATGTTCATTAGGACTGTTACTCACGAAGTCTGAGTATCTCAGTAAAGCTGCATTTATTTTCTACCCTTCCCACGTCCTTTTCCTTTTCCTGGTTTTATACAATTTGGACATTTCCAAGAACTTCTACCTTTCAAAACTCTTTCATTTCCCTTCAAACCAACACATACATGATGGAACCAGTTATTGCAATCATCACAGCCAACACTTTGTTCTTTCACACTTTGTAGCTCCCACATACACTCCTGATCGCAAACCGTACAAATGCTGGAGCTCGATTCTTCTTCAAATGATGTTGTTTTGGGGTTTTTTCTACAGAAGCACTTCTTTCAGACAATGCCGTTATCTTACTTCGTAGAGCATGTTTCTTTGTTCTTGGCATGCTTTCTTTAAACAGTGTTATTCTTTCTGCTAAAGATATTCGAAGAAAGTGTTCAATAACTACAGAATACAGCTCCAGGAGCATGGTCACAAATAGGTCTTCTTCGCCCTTTTCATCAAACAAACCCAGCCATTTACTAATTAGTATTTCACCAGTGATTATCGATTTTCTACAAAGAATACGAATGTTTTCAAGATTTTCATGTAAACTGGAATTGGTGAGTTGCCCGTGAATATGAGTGTGCAAACACAGAAAAAAATTGAACATATCATCTTTCACAAATAATCGTCCCCTCGCTGCAGTGGGCTGCTGCTTAAATTGCAGCTCTGACAGACTCTCCTCGTCAGCGGTGTTGGAGGTAATGTCTTTTTCACTCATAGTGAGTTACTGTAGCAGCTTTTGCTTATCATAATTCCATTTCCTTCTGGCCGCAGTTTCTTTCCCACTTCCGAGTTGCTGCATTACAATACTCCTTAATCGTATTGCCACTTTGTTGGTGCAAGCACCAGCAAGATATCGAATTTTACTTCTAATTGCTGAATCCAGGGTTTCAACACTATGCTCTCCACTTTCATGATTCAGCCTAGTAAGATCATGTCCTCTTCTTTTTAGTTCCCTGTCGATTATCCAAAACGCTAATTTGGTCGAGAGCTTTTGTGGCTTTGGAGATTCGGTTAGATTTTCAACATGCGATAAGTGTGCATGACTAGCTAAAAAATTGTTAACATTGTTAACATGTTTATAAAATGTTCACTAAAAAAAGGCTTTATTCTAGCATACAAGTAATTCGTATGTTCTTGCAAGACACTAGAAAGGTTTTCACTTATAGACTGTGGCATGAACGTTTTACCAGTACTCGTGTTTACAAAGTCATCGATGTGAAATGGGCATGAACCCTCACCTGATGTCGATGCTACTCACTGAGTTGGTATATCTCGTGTAGGGGCGACCTGCGGAAGAGATGTTGGCACATTTTTATATTGAGTTACCGATATCTGGTGATTTCTGCAACACGTCAAATTGTCCTCAAATTCTAAATTACCAGGCGATGCATAAAACATATATCCAAACTCTTTGTGCTTTAATCTTGCCACATGTCTGTTGTAATTTATAATTCTCAGGCCATCCGATGAAATTGCTCGACCCACAGCCACTCCCATTTGTCCCGGGGCAAAAAATGAGTGGCAATCTATCTCAACTTTATCTAAACTAAATCCCTGCGCTCTGTGTGATGTTAATGATTAAGCCAATCTAAGTGGTATTGGTTGTCTGCTAGCTATAATTTGCTGTTGCTTAGGATCGTAGATTTGAAACTCA